>APFE031163919.1:0-19150 GCA_000404065.3 Pinus taeda
CAGTTACTCTACCTCCTCCACCTCCCCTCCCTTCGCCTCCCTATTCCTCCACCACTTCCACCTCCTCTCCCTGTTTTTCCTCTTCCATCACCTCTCCCTTTGCCTCTCCCCCTACCTCCTCTCCGTCCCTCAAACCCTATTCCTCCTCTGCCTCCTCCCCTTCAACCTATTCCCCGTCCTCCTTTGCCCCCTCCCCTCAAACATTAGCCTTTCCCCCTTTGCATTTTCTGCCTCTTCCCCCTCCTCCTCCTCTCTATGCTTCTCCAGTTACTCTACCTCCTCCCCCTCCCCTCCCTTCGCCTCCCTATTCCTCCACCACTTCCACCTCCTCTCCCTGTTTTTCCTCTTCCATCACCTCTCCCTTTGCCTCTCCCCCTACCTCCTCTCCGTCCCCCTCTTCCTCCTCCTCCTCCCCCTCCGCCTCTTCACCCTCCTCTCTCGCCACCTCCCACTCCTCCTCCGCTTCCTCTTCCTCCTCCTCTTCCTCTTCCTCCCTAGCTTCCTCCCTCGCTTCTACCCCTTCCTCCTCCCATGCCTCCTCCCCCTCAACCTCCTCAACCTCTGCCTATTTCCTCCTCAACCTCCACCTCATCCTCTCCTCCTCTTCCTCATCCTCCTAAGAAAAACATAAAAAGAAATTAATTACATATCATTTCATTGCCTTTATTTATACTAGTTAGGATACTTACATATTTCCATATTATTTTTTAGTGAATGATAATTCAGTTATCACTACTTGAATGTTAATCCAACAAATAATCTACATAAAAAAATGCAATATAAATAATTAATTATATTTTCTCAAATGCAATTGCAAATAGTTTCCTCGACATTGGAGCAAATAAGGTTACAGTGCCCCAAACACAAAATTACAAAAACATTCTACATATGACCGATACCTTCTCGGTTAAGATCTATTTCTAATCTAATTACAATTGATCACCATTATACCAGAACAAATCGGTCTTTCAAAATTGTAACCATTCAACTTTTCTTGTTATTTGTGTTTAAATCTCAAAAGAAAATTTAATTTCCTAATGATGGTGTGGAGACCAATATTGATATGAAATGTGTGAACAAAAGTATAATGAGGTAGTAAAAGTATAAATAAATGCTATCCATAGATGCTGAAAAATAATTATAAACAAGACTTTGAGACAAATGCTCAGCATTTCAAATGTGAGAACAAAATTATCCGTAAATGCTATTCATAGACGTGGAAGGAATTATCCATAAATGTTATCTATCACAACAAGGAATAATAGAGAGAAGATGCCCTTGCAGGGTAGAGAACCGTTGTTACAAGTGCTTCATTTTCCTGTGGATGAGAGATTATAGGTCCTCCTCACATATCGAATCCTATACACTAAGATTTATATATATTTATAGGCTCATGATGTATAACAAGATTTAACTCCCAGTATTACAGAGAGATTTAGTCGAAGTTAAGTGAGTTTATTTGTACGAAAACATTTATACACTCAAGCTATAAAGAAAAGGCAAATATCTGTCTTACAAGATATGGCTGGGATATGTATTATAATAATAATTTGAAATGTAGTTTAATAATATTACAAATCTTGTAATTAGCTTTGAAATCTATAAAATTAAATCTAATAAATAGTCAAGGTGAAAATTGTAATTAAGTTGCTAGGTAAATTTATGGAAAAAATTGTGTTGGGATTCAATCAACTAATGAAATAGTCTGATTACGTTGATAGAAATAAAAACAACTTTTAATTCAAGAGCAGAAGTAAGCCATTTAAATGTGATGGATTGATTAAACTAGCATGAAACTAATAAAAATTTAATTAAAGAAAGAGAGAGAATAATACAAAATACTATAAGTACCTCAAAACTCAAAACTGATTAAATTGCAAAGTAATTCAATTATTAAACTAGATTCACAAATTCATGCAACCACTGTGAGGAAAATATTGAATAAGAATGAAAAGTATTACATACATGTAGCTCCAATTTGTCTACTGAAAGATGTTGAAAAATTTGCATCATACTAAAGTCTAGTCTCTCCTTTTTTTTCCATTGAGCTAATCCAAGAAATCGACATTAACATCATCCTCCTGCAACGTAGGATGACATGAACACGGTACCAAGAAATAAACCCGCGACCAAAATGACAGAAAATAATGATATATAGATGGAATTTGATGCCATATAAATGGAATTCGATGCCGCAAAGCTTAAAAATGATAACATATAAATGGAATTCGACGCCATCCATGCATACGGTCATTGATAAACATACATGCGTTGCTTTCTGTCGCCAAAAGCCACGCTGACTGCATGATCCACAATATCTGAGATTTCTTCACTCACAATATTCATAATCGGCCTTGCCCATTCCACTATTCCCCGCTTTTTTATGGACAATCAATTGTTCCCGCTCCCAGGGACAACACCATGATATCATACACCCCACTAACAGACGCAAAGTCAACCTTATTATTCAACACATGAGTAATGGCCACTGCTGTGGGATTGTTCATGACGAACCCTCCATCTATTCCCACAATTGTTGTTTGCCCGTCCACGGACTTAACGGGAATAGGCATCTCAAATCCTGGAGAGCACATGGTCGCATGACAGGCTTCCCACATAATGAAATTGTAATTCTGCGTGTGCTTTGCACTTGCCTCTGCGAATAGGAACGACGAACCGCTGCATAAATCGTAGCAGGTTATCAGAATAGGGTTCGCTGTGTCTCTCAATGTTAGTGGTCGCCCATTGCTACTTCTGAATTGCCCCTGCATATTGCTCCAGCCGCTCCCTTGAGCCTCAGGATTAACCTTCCCTGTAACCCACATGATGACGGCGTTTTAGTATTAACATGTGTTTCCCCTTTTGTACAATGAAATCCTTCGTCTCTTGGGCCGTGTAAAGAGCTCTGCCGTTTTCACCCTTTGCAAATAACCTACTCCTCTCCCACTTCCCTTAACGACTATAGTTTCTTCCTAGGTCCCGTTGAAAGTTTCATAGACTCCAAGGTTTGATGGTTTCCATTATATAAATGCAAGTGGCCATTACCAGAGTGCAGCTCAGAGCTTTCACAGTTTCCTAATATAAACGCAAATGGCCATTATTCAAGTTTGATAAATTGCTTTCTTGTAATATGCTGCTTTTGTCAGAGAATATGCTTTTGTGCGAATATTCCTCTAACAAACTCCACGGTAATGGAATATGTCAGAGACTAACAAACTACACGCGCCCACGCGCCCATTACTTGTGATAAATTCGTTTGAACTTCGGATGTTATCCAACCGCCGACTACTCTCGTTACATGTAATATGGTGCTTTTGTCACAGAATATGCTTTTGTGTGAATATGCCTATAACAAACTCCACGTTAATGGAATATGTCAGAGATTATAACAACCTACACGCGCCCATTACTTGTGATAAATTCGTTTGAACTTTGATGTCATCCAAGCGTCCACTACTCTAGTTACCTGTCACATAGGGCAACCACTACTTGTGCATGTGTGTTTAAATTCGTTTCAACGGTTCCATACTACAATATAATACTTATCGTAACAATTCCATATAGTGAAGTAAAATTATCTTACGATTTCATTTTCTGGTACAGAGATGCGTTGCTTGTGAACAAGATCAAATGTTGTGTTCAAATGTTGTGTACCAAAAGTTCTCCGAGAAATACAGACACGCAAGAGTACGATAAAATTTGGATTATCACGCAATGTATGTACTAATACTGAAGCAGCAGAAGATATAATTAAAAATTTGGATTATCACGGAATGTATGTACTAATACTGAAGCAGCAGAAGATATAATTAAAGGAAGCGTTATACGTATTAATACTAAAAAAGAAGTTAAAAAATATCGGCCTAGCTTTTGCTTTAAAGATCCAAAATAATCTGTAGGTTAATATCAACCGCTTTGTTCCATCTTATACCATAGTTTGGATTGAAGAAATTTTGTCGTTATAGAGTTTGACGGCGATGAGTCGATGTCTATTTCAATCCAAAAGAAAATCAAAAAACCACATTAAAACATAAATAAAGAAAGTATGATATGTAAAGTTCTGGCCAGTCAAGTACCACTACGTATTTCTTTTATGAATATAAGTTTTGTCTAAATAAAATATAAATAAAGAGTGCAATATATGCAAAGGTGGCGCACATTATGTATTTTTTTGGTGAATATATATTTAATACATCTCGATCTTGACGAATTCTTTGTTCATGATAATCTGTATATGAGATTTCAATATTTTTATTTTGACTGATATTCTATGAGTAAGTTAGAGATTTACATATTATTTTCAGGTATGGTTATTTTTAAATTAAATAAATAAAAATTAATGTTGTTAATTTATTATTAAAATTTATTGAAAAATATGTTTTATGTAATATAATTAAATTTAAATATCAGTATTAATTCAGTAAATATGAATAATTTGTAATTTCTAAATATTTAAAACAGATATTTTAGTAGTATATAATTTTTTTTTGAAATTGAATTTTAAAATATAATTATACTCATTAAAAAAGTTACTACATTATAAAAATGAAAATACTAAATGCTCAAATAAAATTATTATGTTTAAAATAGTGATTTTAATAAGAATATATTTTATTAAAAAAAATAAAAATATGATAAAGCTATAAAAAGAAAAACCAAAAATAACAATATGAGAAAATGAAGAAAGAACTAATACCTTTGGACCAATTATTATAATACAATCAACCAACTTCGGAAAATGCAAAAAGAGAAAAGATTATAAAAACAATTTAAGTAGACACATATACAACCACTACAATAACTTATGTGTGTGGGTTAACACATTTTTTAAGGTTGTAACAAGTATGCATTTATGTATTTATATTTAGATGAAGTCATTCTTCTGAGTTTTAGTTAAGTCTAGAATCTAGCTCTATGTCTAAGTATTCCTTGATTCTCTGCAACTATGCTTACATGGTAAGGGATGGATTTGTAAATTGACAAAAATGAAGCTTTGAAACTTAAATTTCCTGGAATGTTGAGGTTCCTTTTAGTTTCTTCTCTCAATATATTTAGACAAGTCTCCTCATTATTGATAATCTAAACCAATATTGTCATTAAGCTAAGAGGCTAGTTTAGTAGAGAGGCTTATTCTAAAGCCCTATATGAGGGGGATTTGTAAGTTCGTTTCATGGTCGGTCCCCTTTTAAAATAAAATTTAAAATTTAAAATTATGTTTTAAAGAGAAATAATGTAGCCTCTCATAAAAATAAATCAATAGAAGTAAAAAAATATATGACTAACACTTTTAAATCTTTTACTTTTCAAAAATATTTCAACAAGAGATTTAAATAAACTAATTGAAGATCTATCTCAAGTAATTTATGTGGATAGGAACTTCATGTATATTTACATATAGAAATAAATTTTCTAAAATAGAACATTCTAATGTTGTATATAAAAAAATATTCAATGTGGGTTATCAATAAAATATTTTAACAAGAATTAATATGGACATATACTGTAAAATATACTTAATAATAAAAACTACTTTAATTTGCTTGACAAAATGTCTAGATATACATCTGATGTATATATAAAAATGTTTATTTGTTCCTATATGTATACTCTATTTATCATTGAAAAGTACAATTTAAACACTAAGAAAACACATTGTATTTTTCACTATAAAAAGGTTTGCACACGAAATCTGATCTCTATCAGCGCATATTAAATTTGTGCTTAAAGATGGCTTTATGCTGGTAGATGCCTTGCATTTCTTATTATATTGTGTCATTGGGCAAGTTTGACCTCCTGTCTCAAACCAAACCAAACAAGACCAAATGAGATCGTGTGAGTGCCTGAATTAGTCTTTATTAAATTGTTTTTACAAATGGAGTATCTATTTGTGCCTTGTTACAACATTCATTAAATAGTTCTTCCGTTATCAGTTTCAGTTTTGTTTTGTTTAACATGCAAGCACATTCAATTGTGTTTATCATAGCATTCGATTGTGTTTATGATCAAATATATATTTTTGTTGTAAGTCAATATTAATTTTATTTTTTTATATTTATGTGAGATCTTATTTTTTTTGTGAATCCTTCTCTTTTTATGTATGGAAATGTATATTTATTTGACATGCATTCAAATATTGTATAGTTATTATTTTATTAAAAATACTCATACTATAATGTATTTTTTTAATAAAAATTGCTAGAATGAATACCTTTGTTTTTTAGTTTTTTAAATTACACTTTAAATAGAATTATCGGGTTTGATTATTTTATTGATATTGTAAAATAGATTTCAAGTTTATAATGTCTATAAAATTGTATATTATGACGATACATAATTATTAAAATAATAAGTTTCACTTAATGCTAAGTAATGTTAAGTCAAGTCAATTTTATAAATTAGATTTAAGATTTGTGTTTTAGGCTTAGGATTATGCTAGGGATGGAGGAAGCAATAGGAGGGAGAGAGATATATCGAGAGTAGGGAATTGGAGAGAGAGTGGCTCAAAGAGAGAAAGTGTGAGAAACTGAGATAGATGTTAAGACAGGGAGAGTCAAGGGGGAGAGAGAATGAGAAAGATGATGAGACATAAAAAGAGAGAGGGAGAGAGAGATATAGGAATAAATGGAAAGAGGGAAGGAGTGAAAGAGACATAAAGAAAGGGAGAGAGAAAGAGGGAAACAAAAAGAGAGGGAGAGGGGGAGAGAGAGAAGGGGGGAGGGTTATTGAGAGAGAGTTGGGAATATTGAGAGAGAGAGAGAGAGAAAGAGAGAGAGGGATAGGGAGCGATAGACATAGTGCAAGTGGGAGAGGGAAGTGGGAAGAGAGGCAGTGAAAGTGAGACAAGGATAGAGAATGTGAGAGAGACATCAGGAGAGAGAGATAGAAATAGAGATAATGAGGTAGAGAGATATAGATAGGGGAGAGAGAGATATAAAAAGAGAGAGAATGAGAGAGGAAGTAAGAAAATGAGAGTGGTAGAATTAGAGAGGGGGAGAGGTGAAGATTTTTACAAAGAGAGTGAGGAGGATATAATGTCAGAGTATGTGAAAGAGACATTTTGAGAGTGAGAAAGAGAAATATTTGGAGGTAATGAGAGAGGAAAATATAAATATAAAGGGGGAGAAAGTGAGAGAATGGTGAGAGATAGAAGGAGACAGGGGCCAAGGGGGGAGGAAGTAGAAATGGAGAGAGCAAGAGACAAAGAGATAGTCAGGGTGAGATAGGAAGAGAGAGAGGGAGAGGAAAGGGGGCGTAAGAAAGAGATGGAGAAGGTGATATATTGAAAAAGAGATATAGAAAAGGATAAAATTTCATAGACAGAGTGAGAGAGAGACATAGTAAGAGTCAGAGAGAATGATTGAGAAATAATGTGAGAGAGAGACAGGAGTGACAGCTAATAGCAAGAGATATACAGATTTGGAGAGAGAATGAGAGAGGGACAAAGGTATCGAATGAGGGAGGGCGTATTTTGACCCGTCAACGTTCTTTCAAAATATTCATACACATTTTGCATTCATTAAGCATCTGAAGTAATATTCTCATTGGCATTTATTGCAAAAAGGATTTTTCGAAATAACATCTCCTATCTTTGGTCATGAATCTCTATTCCCTAACTCCAACGACAAGAACCATGACTTTATGCTAAAACCTTTGGAGTGTTGAATCTTCAAAATTTTTGTTATTTTCCGCATAGAATTTTCAGAGATGAGGAAGAGGACAAGGGGGTTGTATGTTGTTTGAATCGATCATTGAAAATTTTAAATGAGATGAAAAACAACTCTATGGTTTCATTTGATTCATTTGATTCTAACTCTAGTTTTTGTAGATTTTATTTTCATGGTAGGATAGGAAATTTTTCTATATAATGTATTATTGTTTACATTCTTTTAACAGATCATTACCAATTTTAATTTAGAAAGGGAAAAAAATAGGGTTCTATTTAATTTATTCATTTATAAATAATGTTTTTATTTTAATTTCACTGTGTAGAAAACATTTTCCTTTCGGGAGATATTTAGATTTATTTATAAAAAAAGTCATTTGTGTCAATATAATTTTATCTATCTTATGTAAATTTGGGTGGTTGAATATATCTTTTGCAAAGGAATGGTGTTACATTTTTAATGATTCTCTAGGTCATATATATGATTACACACCATGAAATGCCTATTGTGTGGATCTTTTCTTAGAAATTTATTTATTTTAAATCATGTTTTTACTTGGTTTATCTTCTATACATTTATCTTATTGAAAATGTGTGACTTTATGGAGGAATACTTTTCTAGTTATTTATTTTACCCTCAATGATATTTGTGTAAACATATTTAGATCATTTTTTGTAATTTACACTTGAAGGTTTGATGTTGAGTAATATTTATTTTTATATTTTTAAATGTATATATTACAAATATTTCATAATGATATCAATTCCCTTTCAACGAAGAGTTCGTAGTTTTCATTTTACATTTGTTTTCGAGGTTTTATTTTTTTAGCAAATTTGTTTTTATCATTTCTTCTAAAACTTTATAAGAAACATAATATAATTTATCATGTAGGTGAAAAAACCTAGATCTACCCTAAATCCAGATCAAATATTTCAAGGTGCAAGCCTCTTTTGTGGGTGCAAAACTTGGGGAATGTTTTGCAACTAGAAAGGTGTACTCAATTTATTAGCTTAATAGATTTAAATTTAAGATGCATCTAGGGTTTTTTTATACCATATGTATTATAAGGATTGTATGGATGTTTATAAAGAATGAATTGATGTCTCCTAACATTTAATATAAAGTTATATAACTATGATAATGTTAAGGGTGTTAAATATAATTGTGTTTATCACATAAAATCATATAAATAATATGATTGATAATGATATATAGAAAGAAATATTCCTCATATTTGTTTTTCCTGCAACATTAAATGGTGACCAAAATGCATAAACTATTACGTAATTTTAGATAATATTGTTTAGTTTTAAATAAACGTATAAATGTTTAACTTTATATTTTATTATTTTGAAATTATAATTTCAACGATAGTCATGAATTTTTGATTGAAGTAAACGATCAAAATTATAATTCAAATAACAACATAAATAACTAAGAAGCTATTTTCTTTACCTTCTCTTCACCAAAAACGTTGAAAATGTAGTTGTTAATTATTTTAGAGAAGAGGGATGAAATAAAGTGTTTTGTTTGGTATTATATTATTTTGTACTAACATAAATATATTTCAACAAAAAATTCATCCTTTAAAGAAACGGTAGAAAATTCATTGCTATGTTGATATTTCAACTAAACTATATTTATGACTAGTTTAAAACAATAAAGCGGAAATTAACTTTCATTACCTCAAACAATCCCTACATTTCACTTTCTAGGTGAAGATGCATGTTTACATCTCTATTAATCCCTCTACAGTTTTATCCATTATACATAGATATATTATTGGTATCAGAGATAGATATATGATTGGTAAACTCTCTCACTCTGCAACTTCTATTGGTAGGAGGCAGATATCTGGTGACAATGCATAATCAGTGGCCATTGAGTTCAAAGATCCATAGTCTCCTAGAAGTTTTACACCACTCAAAAGATTGTGTTTTTTTTATTCTTGTTGTAATCAAGCATAGTAGTATAAATGAAAGCACTAGCTAATAAGTTAATATCTCGCCAAATAATTTTTAAGAACTTCTCTATGTCTCAACAAGAATCTTCTATATTTTCAATGATGGTATATCTTATTTATATCCATATCTCTATGAATATGAAACCATACACATTAGTGCTACAATTCATGGAATGAAATAATCACATGTGTCGCTAAATGTTTGAAAAATATGCTCGAGACAAAGATAAAAATAATACCCTTGAGAGAATAATTAAATATATCATCTAGTAATTACACAACTCCCTTATATGAGGATGTAGAGAACCAATCATGCAATAAATATATTTTAATTTCCAATTCCATTTATTGATGTTATATTTTACAAATTTTTTATAAAAAATATTGAAAGGTTTTTGATCTCATTTTCTCTTAATGTTGCATTTATCCATACTTCAATGATTAATGACATCATAAATGAAACTAGAAATTGGTCGACTCCCATATATGATATATTTTTTTTAGTCTATATCTTGGTTTCCTAAGAGTATAAGGGAAATTTTTTATTTAGTGGCATATTTTTACAAGCTTCCAACAAAACATGTATAGTCTCGAACATTATCTAAATAAAAAAATTCCTTAAAACATAAATTTAATTTATAAATTTTACAAGAATGTTAATGTGATTGTAGAAATTATTTTTAAATTATCATTTTTTCATTATAATTTATTTAAAATTTTGAATCCAATTATATCCATTAACTTTATGAAAGTACATATTTGAAACCAAAATTCATTTGAAAATATAAATTATATATTGGGAATGCATCCTCTTTCATTATATTATACCAATCTAACTCACAGATGCATATAATTGGTCAATCCACATATGTATATATATATTTTTAAATACTTATGATTTTTATTTAATTTTTTTACCTTTTTGCAAATTCAAAATAAAATATAATAGAAAACATTTCATCGTTTAGTTTCTTATCATTCTCTAATCCAATGAATGTTTGTAACAAGCTTAGCCCCCTATTTATGTCATTCCATTCAGTTGTTTAGTCATTAACATTTTGCACATGTATCATTATTTAGAAACTAGTGATCTTTCTTGCATGGCTATAGATGTTTTTTTCCTTTTTTGTTAATTGGAGAACTTTTATTATTTCATAAGATTACATCGGTTTATATAATTTTCTATGATCCTATTTTCGTCACCCATACCCTATTTGCTGGCCAGTAGCTAATTACCAAAAATTATAGCCAATTACCAAGTATAATTTTTTAACTAGAACAAAAAAGACACATTATATTATAATACCTTCAATATCAAGATGCTCCTAGATACAACTACAAATAATATGACTTTACATAGGCACTATGCTCCAGTCTAGATCATGGTGATGGAGGAGGCCTAATGTCACAGTGGATGTGCCTCACCATATAGCCTGTGTCCCTTTGAAGTGATCCAATTTATGTTATAAGAGCCATTGTACCCTTTGCATGCTAGCCCAACAGTCAAGAATATGTGAATGGTTTCTTTACAACTCATTCATGACACTAACAGTTGTATTCTTGTCTTCATGTCAGTCTTTGTTCAGTTTCTCCATAGGTTGCGTGATATGTCAAAATTGCCTAATAAGGTTGTATTGCAAGGAAATAAGTCCTAAATAAAAAGGGTGTGGGCTAGAATGGGGTAGAGGGTCTCACCATGCCCGAATCTCCCACAAGGTGTCATCCTTGTTGAGCCCTATCTATAGTTCCATTTCTAGCCCTACCTCATTGATAAAGCATTGCACTCCAAGCTATATAAAAATAATTCTTACAAACCAAACGACTATTTCCATAAAATAAATCAATTCACCTAGATAGAATACCCCCATAACCCAAATATGTACATCATAGACATATATAAGTGGTTAGGGCTAACATTCACAACCTAAGTCGATAAACACACCAAACCCTCCATCAAAACACCAGAAACTCAAGGTCCTTATAAAACGAGGACAACAAATTAATGCTAGATGGATCTATGTATTCTAGTCCACCCACTAACAAAATTCGCCCCATCACCAAGACATAAACCCTGGACTAAACCAAAACATTATAAACAACCGTAATATCCATCAAGAAATTAAAGATCCAATGTCCATGGTTAATTAAGAATAAAGCCAATATTGGTGAACTATGGTAGTTCTTAACCCCCATCAAGATGAATAAATAGATGATGATATCAAGACATATATAGTGAACTTAGCTTAGTGATGTATAAACCATTGACATACCCCTCTGTGAAAAATATTTCCTAGTACATCTCGTTGTTTCTCTAGTGTGTATCATTTGACCAAGAGCACTATTTTTTCTACCACCTAGTATTGTAAAACCAAAAGGAAACTTCTTTTAAAGAGTCAAATGAGTCCTTTGACTAGACAAGGTTGGAATGATCCTCGAATCACCTTATACCTTATACAATTTAGTATTTCCCATATTAATTCTCAGTTGATCCCTAGTTCGAGCACATAAATCCCTAGGTCCCACGCCTGAACCAATGTAGCTACTCCCACCCCCATCATCTTGTTGAAAGTAATAAAAAATCACCTCATCAATTAACATAAATTCACATGTTCTTACATGGCTTGAGGGTATCAATACAACCATCCTTAATTATAATTAAGGTCAAATTAGTAGCAGGAACCTCTGTGAGCCTCACTTCATGATGTTTTTTCAATGCCAATGGGTGGCTATCAATATGAATTACTTGCATGTCTATTTGGATCTTAATTCATGACTTAAATCTCCACCATCTCAAGGGGATCCCCTATTGGGTAAATGTGGAATGAGGAATGTGACATGCAACCACATGGGGGAGACTTAAAATGCATTGGACATTTTTTAGTTATATGGTACTTATTTAATTTTTAGTCTTTCTACATAATCCATTATTATGAAGATATACTCTAGTAACTAATTATATGTTAATTTTTTATTTTAGTATTTTTGGATGACAGTAGGATGCATTACACTTATACATTAAAAAAAAACATTGATTAGATGATGGAATGGATTGAATGATGGAAAAAATAAATTTATGGTAAATTATCACGACATGGTGTGACTACATTAGTCAATGAAGTTGAATGTGAGGTAGACACCAATAATAATGAGAATAAGATTGATTTATAAAATAGTTTAAAACATAAAGAGGGTATCATGTCCACCCATACTATTTATCTATTTTTAATATTATATTGATTTATATCGTCTATTTTTTTTTAATTTCAATAAATTATAGGTATAAATATTTTTATCAATTGAGAATGCATTTTTATATGCATGACATTACACAATTAAAACACTACAAGGTTATGTGGTGTAATGTCCACAAATTCTACATCAAAAAGTTGGAGGAAAAGATGAAAACTTCTAATATTGGGATTTTCGAAGTATTTTAGGTTACTAATTCTTCCTTAAGAAGTGATAGACATCCAAAACACTCTCAAAATAGATACTATTATTTGCAATATATAGTGGAATATGAATTTAAATCCTTCAAAACATTTTTGTTCTACGTTAACTGGTAAAAGTTACAAATGAATGAATGTGATCATGACATAATTGTTGTTGAACATGGTAATTTATTTACCATGGTTAATACAATAAATATTAAGATTTTATGTGATGTTGGATGCTGATATGGAGAGTTTGTTACAGCCCTTGCTCACATCACTCTCAATTTCATAATACCCTATTTTTCTGCTATAAATAAGAAAATAGGTGGAATCATTAGAAATGCAACACACAATTTTAGATAACAAGGGCACAATTCACATTACGACATAAATTAAGATAAAAAAATGTCTTAGACATTCTAAGTTATTACAACAATACTTTTTAGTGCACCCTAGCAAAGACAGTAGGTCCTTCCATGTCCTAGCTAGACCATCTACCATCTGCAATTTCTAGCCAACAATATTGTAGGCTATCAAGGAATCTCGCTAAGATATCCTAGGACCTTCAAATCCTCCACTAAAAGATAGCATCAAATAAATAATTTCACGGTTGGAATGTTTTATTTCATAAAATAGGTCCTAAAGGATATTTAACTTGTATGACACAATCTTCATTAGCATCAAATGTTGGAGCTATTTTCTAAGGATTTGTCTCAGAAATATTATGTCATGCAATATGTCAATGCTAGTGTTAAAATACTTTTCTTAACTTTATCTCACGCAATCCCTAGTGACCATCGTCTAGACAATATTTAACCCTTGCATCACAAAATAAAATGACGACAATATGATTACAACAAAAATACATGGATTATATAGTGATGAAGTTGCAAGAATGAGGACACTCTCCTCAATTTATAATATAGGTGAGTTATCCCAGCAATATAAAATGGACCAAGTGCACAAAAACCTAATATAAGCTATTAGGGTATATCCACATCAATATTAATTTATTGAATATATACAAGCATAATGTGGTGGTTGGAATCCAGCTCCAAAGTGGTGGGGTCTCCAAGCTAAGGCTCCACATTTCAATCACTCCTCATTACATGGTTTTTTTTTCTCTATAAAAAGGCTCCAATCTTTAGTGCTCCTCAGCATATCCTAATTTAAAACAAAGTCCATGTATTACACTCTACAAGCAAGAATCCCTCAATAGAGCCACTCAACATCCTAGACTATGTTATGTCCTTGTGATGGTCCTAGTGGGAAGTCCACTTATCCTAGTGCATGTTAAGATCCTATCATCAATGCCATGCATGTAATGTAGATGATAATTTAACATATGATATCTTCTGAAATATAGATGATTTTAGTGCCACAAGACACTTCTGCACATATATCAATGACAATCATCCATTTATAGTAAGAAATATAATTGTTGAGAAAACAAAATAGTTTATGTTATATCAAAATAATTAATTTTTCCTAGTTCAATCCACATAACACAAATTTTACCAATAGCATAGTGCAAACACCTTGATACAAACAAGAAAGCTAATACTTCTTCTTAACGAGGAAAATAAGTTGATCAAAAAGAGTATTCTCCCTCTAAATATCCATTGCACTTTCTTTTGAAAAAATTTAGCCACCATAATTTTGAAATAAATCCATAATAGCATGAAAAGAACCATATCCCAAACACTACTCCGCATTAAGGAATCACAATAGACCACCTCTGAAATTTTTTTAATTTTCACCGATGGAAGAATTCCATTGAATATGGTTGGAATATATCCTAGGAGGCATACTTAACTTCATCAATAATTACATCCATATTTAAATCTTCTAGGATGAAGGGGTAAATATGTAATGTTTACTCAACTTTCCTTTTGTGGTTCTAGATCTAGCCCATATTTTACATTGATATCATATTTTTGGACAACGTTCTTCTCACTCCCTTGAGTAACTAAAGGAATTTATTGTGATCTTGAGGAACATGCATCCTAATAAAAATTCACATATTGATTCACTACAATGATTTGTTTTTCTTGAATCCTACTTATCCTCTTTTTGATACGAACATGAATATATACTAGACACTGACATACAGAGAAATGTGATACATTTTGTTCATACAAATGAATTCCTCCTTTAGTTTTTTTTCTTTAAACATATTTCACAAAAAACTCTTCAAAATATAAATTTTGGTTTTATAGGATTACGCCTAAGAGACTTGGGAAAATATAGGTCATTTATCCTATACTTAGTAGCCTCAATTATATAATTGTTCTTTATTTATACAACTCCATTTTTATATTGATTGTCAGCCATTTTCAATTGTCTTCTCATCCCTGGATCACTGCAAAAGGAGTTAAAGTTCAAGGGATTTAGTTTCATCCATTTCTTTTGAAAGGTAAATAATATTCTACCTGTAGGTTTTAACCCCGTAAAGAAATTACCTGCATATGAATTCTAAATCAAAGGAAAAATAAAAAATGCGAGAGCATAACACATAGAACACATATACACAGAGATTTCCCACTGGATCTCAAAAACAAGACTACCAGCTTGGTTTTTCATTATATTCCTTTCAATGTTACAATATATATTTATACATGCCGAAGCATCCAATATCATGGACCGAAAACCATCGCGTCCAAAACCATGGACCGAAAAAACCATAGGTAGGTTCGTCCAACCTAATATAGGGTGCAAACAAAAATTTCTCGGCGCGCTGCCCCGAACCCCGTAGAGGGGGGGCTACCCACCGCCCTCAAACCCCTTGGACAGGGGGGGCTACCACCCCCCTGTGACCCCCCCGTTGCGCAATTGGCGCAACAAAGGGGGGGCTCTGCACCCCCTCTAACCCCCCGGTTCACTACGTAGGTTAGTTGTGGAAAGAATATAACACAACCCAACAGTACCCTATCTATTTTTCAAACATGGAGATAAAACATTGTGACGTTACACAATACTTCATCCATATTTTTCATAAACATATATTTGTTCTATTTTATTGCAAATTATAAATGAAATTATAATAATACATGTTAGCTTTCGAAAAATGAGAGAGATAAATCCATACATGTTAAAGTGGATTAATGTGTGAGTCTTCATGGACATTTCTTCTTTTTCCATTGATTTAAAATGTATTTTTGACATGCTTGATAAGTAAACATACATTACATAAATCCTACATTCTTTGAAGGATCTTCATTTCTCTAAAATTATTTGGGAGATCGAGTTTAATTAGTCTAAAATGTTTGATGATAATATACTATTCAAAATATAAAAATAGAAGAAATTTTGTAATATTCCAAGTATTCCATGAACCATTAATATAAGGTGTATAGGAAAAATATTTTTAACAAAAATCCCTCACTTAACCTATGAATTTATTTAGTAACAACCCTTATATTTAATGAAAATGTCATATTCGTTTGCAAATGTGGATTTATACAATTTTATCTTGAGCACATAATTGGGATACAATCAATTTTTTGTATCCTAATTATAGATTTATATTATTTGTATTTTCTTTTTAGAATTTATTCAATTTTATACATACATACATAACAAATTGGAAAAATTCAACACAAAGAAAAATATTTTTTCAATTTTTATTACCTAGTAATAATACTTGGTGGATCCAAATTATTCAAAAATCAAAGATAAATTCAGAGAGAATATTTCATTAACATCTAACAACTACCGATCAACTGTAAAGTAAGCAATAATTCTAACACATGTTCCATTTGTAATATTCCCATCTAGCCTACGTGGCATAACTATTTTCTTAACATAAAGTAAATTATTTAAATCCTGATTTCTTGATACAATGAAGAATTTAGTGTTCAATATGATGAAAGCTACAGTAGAGTAATTAAAATTATATTATGTTTTAATTTAATTATCACACAACATTCACAATTAACATCGGTTCATCTTTTTTTTATTGAATATGTAAATATAAGTGAAAGTTGTATATGCTTATGACCACATGTAACAATGGTCTTATGTTCTTCCAAATGGTTTTGGTTGAAGTTTTTTATGAGAATTTAGTTAATATACACTACAACGCTTTTTGCAAAATTATAATACAATAGAATTGGAATGCAGTACAATTGTTCAAGAATAACTCAGATAGTGTAGGAACTAGTTTCAAATCTAGGTTTTGAGTTTTTGATTGAGGTGAAGCTTCCTATGAGAGCTTAGCCAACATAGGCTGCAACTCTTCTTGGAAAATTGCAATGTAATAGAATTGCAATGCAATCCACTTGTTAAAGAATAACTAAGATTGTGCACGAATGAGTTTCAAATTAAGGTTTTGAGTTTTAAATTAAGGTTTAATTAAAAATAGCGAAATTAGTTCCAGATTTAGGTTTTGATTTTTAAATTAAGATTTAATTAAAAATAGCCAAGGTACATACTTATCTTATAAAGATGGAAGTAAACAACTCGTTGCTCTAAGTGATTGAAGATTTTGTATAAAAAGGTTTGATTTCTTTGAATATTACAATAATATTACAATAATAAATTTTATATTAAGAATACATATATTGAAAAATATAATTAATTAAATAATAAGTACTAAGAATCTATATTTTCAAATAAAAATTAACATATTAAAAAATAATTCCAACCATTAATATTAACTAATATATTGAAATCACGCTCAATTAATCTATTATTAGTAAAAATAAATTAATAGAATTATGTTTTAATAAAATTACTCTATAAAATTTAGGTTATCATTATATATTATTAATCTATAAATTACAAATATTACAATTATTAAATTATAAAAAAATACACATTTATAGAAATACTTTAATATTAATTACATTTAAGCTATAATATAACATTAATAAAAAGTTAATTAATAAACATTTATGTATTATCATTAATATTCATAAATAATGTTCATAATAGTACATTTTAGACATTAATAATAATAATAATTAAATATAGCATACAAATACAATTAACATTAATGTTATAAAAATAAGGTTAATATATTTCTTAATAATTTCATTTAATAATTATTTATGTAATAATATTTTTAAATGTAATCATTTGATATATTTTGTTAACTAGCTCAAATTGTTAATGTGGATGGCATAATCATTAATGGTTAACTTTAATTAATTATAATTCATCATTTTCAATCTTATTAAAGACTAACAATTATAGTAGGTCATAATTAATCATTTATTAATCTATTAAGCCACATGAAGTATTAATAGTTTGATTATTAACTAATATACAAAACCATAATTTATGAATATCAATACTATTGATTATTTATTGGTATTATTGAGTTAAAGCATTAATATAAGTAATATACATAACAACATATCGTGTTTTATATTAGTAAATATAATATATATTAATATTAATGTAATATATTAATACTAGTATTAATATATATTAATATTATTGTAATATATTGATATTAGTACTATCATTAATGTTAGTATTACTATTAACATTGATATTAATGTGTGCCTCTTACTCTCAAATATGTGTTACAATTTAAATAGTCATGCCCATTAAAACATGTGTCTTACAGTGCAGTGCAGTTGAACTGTTGAGGCCATAGTTATACCACACCCTAAAAATTATTTACATTTAAATTTTAGTGTTAATATAATATGACATAGTTATGATGTTTATGACATCTAATAAAACCTCGTATATATATTGTGAACTTTTACAGCCATAGTTGTAACCCACCCTAAAATGGTTACTATGTACATATATTATAGATTTATTCTAGAATGATTGTTGAAGCTTTAGAGGCATAACTACAACATGTAGCCACCACATCTCTTCTTTGAGATAAGCTACCATTGCCCGAGCTAGTTTATATCCATTTTATATGTAAGCATATTTTAATTCTTTGATATTAATGACATGAAGTTTTATTTCTTCTTCAACTCCATGTTTATGTTTATATTTTTATTCTGTTGCATTCCTACATACGTTTGGATCATCATAACATGCACTAGGAGTAAAATCACTCCTCCCTAGGACCACTACAAGCACATGTCATAGACTAAGATGCCAAGTTGTTGTATTGAGGG
>APFE031163925.1:7966-44678 GCA_000404065.3 Pinus taeda
TGTCTCCAAGTTGACCAACAAGGCTACACAAAGCACCCATTAGACTTGTTGGCATAATGACTAACCAAATTCACCCTATTAACATAAAAATAATCAAAAACATTCAATAAACAAATGAGAATGGTGGACTAAGCCAAATTAGGAAGTTGAATGAGCCCAAATAATTGTACATTTTTGGGGCTCATCAATAGGTGATTGTGTTAGATGTACAAAGACATGCAGCTGCCTTGGCTGATGGTACAAAGGCACATAACGAAGCCACAAGCTTGAGTATGAAGTTCTTGATAGTAGAAAACCAATGCATGGCTAAGGAGTTGCAAGCATCCAGGTAAAGAGAGGAACAATCGATAGGATCTGCCAGAGAAGAGATAAACAAAGGGATACTTGTTGAAGTATTGGCTCTTGAGACAGTCATGTAGAGACTGTATGACAGGTTCATCATATGCACAATGAAGTTTGCCATATACATGGTCATTAGTAGTGCTGCACCAAGATAGTGCGAACAATCATAGATATACATGTCGTTGTTGATCATGTACAAACATGGATAATGAGGTATAAGGGAGCCCCGATTCAATTGCATAAGATGATGAAGCCGTAGGTAGAGTTGGACAAAGCACGCATCCAGAGTCTGATCCAGAACTATGAAGAACTCTCACCACTCAGCACTAGTGTTGAGGCTTCGTACACATAGTTGTTCAGGAGTTTGTATGTCATGGTGAGAAAGTATGGAACCCTGTTGATTAGTACGTTAATTGAGGCCAAAGAGAAGAACCAAGTTACGTTGGACCTCGATGTGTACTTTGATCAGTTCATGCTCATGGCCACCAACGTAGAGTTGCAAGTTAGCATAGATAACATGTGGATGTACATTGTGGGTCCAACCTTGCTCACGACTAAGATGCACATGTTACAGGACGAGTTGGACAAAGGTTCCAAATCAGTATACCTAGAAGCAATGGAGGAAAGATTTCATTTCCTGGAAGACATCATCAAAGAGTATGTAGACACCATTGTGCACTGTCAAGCATGGCATTAGTTCGTCACTGAGGATCACGGTGAGGATGTTGATGAGCTAGTCTTTCTATAGCCATCTGAGTCTTAGTGTTGTCTTGTTTGGTTGACTCAAGCCTATTTTTTCCCACATGGGTACATGTGGAAAATGAATTATTATTATAAACATGATGTAACATGAAGTTCCGAGTGTCATTAGAGGAATGCAAACAATCATATGTAATGTAAAGAGTTATGTAATGAAGTTGAAGAGTCATGAGGGTAGTCCAAGAGACACAAAGGGGAATGTCAAGGGTCACCCCACCCATTGTTATAAATAGAACCTCATAACTCATAGAAGGGGCTTTTTAGAGCCAAGCTTTTGGTAGGCATTTCTTAGAGAGAGCTTGGAGAGTACTCTGATGAGCCTTGGCTTCTCCATAGTGCAGAGCGAGTACATCTCTTTGGAGAAGCAGGCGGTGTTGATTGTAACGTTCCACTATTGGGGCTAGTGGCTATCATGGTTGTATGGATGGATGGAACATTCCCTTTATATAATATAACAAAGCTAACACATATTCATGAATATGTTTTTATTGTAGTTTGAATATCCTGGTTACTTTAGCAATGTATGTTTTTTAACTTACACATTTGTGTATGAGCTATTTCATATATGATTGTATGAATCTTGTTGAAATCATGTTGTTGGTTCAACCCATCACTTTGGATTGTTGACTATTTTTTATTTCTAGCTTGTCATGTCATTCATCTCGTGTGCTCCTTTCAGGCTGCGTACTATTACAAGCTTCTAAAGAATACACTTCTTTTCCCCTTTGTGTGTTAGAACCTCCCCATGCATCTCTCTTGACTCACTGGAAGGTCACACACTTGCATCTGACAAAGATATCATGCTTACCTCTGCGTTCTATCGCAGTCAAGGCATAGCTTTACTACCCACTTCTGGGACTCCTACTCCGAACGATTGAGGTCTAGTTGGGACTTCTTACTAGGGAGATCCCCCAACATGTTGGAGGGTCTAGCACCATCAACAAACCCACACTTAAAACTCGTAATGATTGAAAATATGCATAATGTTTAAGAAGCTGGCCTATTAATTTATTTTTCCTTAAATATAGTGCTATAAGTTTGGTGCAATTGGCCAAAGATGATGAAACATTCCCAGAAAAACTGTTGGAATGAGCAGAGGAAACCCGTAAGAAAATTGGAAACACTATGTCTAGGGGTCAACTAAGTTTGTTCTTGGACACCTTGAAGCACTCTAAACATGTACAGTTCTATAAAGATGTGGGAATCTTCCCATTGAACAAGTTTTTGGATAAATCTAACGTTGACAGATAGACACATTTTCAATATCCTCAGGGATTGTTCCACTAAGCTTGTTGTTGAACAACAATAAATCCAACATCATTATGCAATTCCCCTTTATATGCGGGAATCCTTCCACTCAAGTTGTTGGATGATAAATTGAGCTCCATTAAAATCTATAGCATGCCCAATTCCATGCAAATTCTTCCACTCAAGTTGTTGTAAGATAGACCGAGTGTCTCTAAATTTTGTAGAGAGCCAAAATCCACTAGAATTCTTCCACTCAATGTTATAGACATTTTTGGGCACTGCAACTCCAATTACACATGTCCATAAACCAAGGGCTTCTAAGTCCCGAAAAGTGTTGCTTCACACCCTAAAAGAAAAAGGTTAGCTGCTTACATCTTCTCCCAGAAGTTCTCCATGAAAAACTGCTCAGAACTGGTCAAAACTGGACCATACAGGTTGCTCAGTGCTAAGGGTGCGATGCATCCCACCTGCTCAATCTAAAGGGTGCGATGAGTGAGAGTGGACAAATAGCAGAGACAGTTTGCAAGGTGGATACTCAGGGAATCTTCCAAAAACTTCTCCAATGACACTTGCCTCTCTGAATTCGCCTAGGGATGAGTAAGAGAGCATGGATATCCAAGTGGAACTAAGAACTATAAGAGAGAGGACACTAATAAAAAACCTAGCAGCTGACTCACCCCCTGCAAACATCTATATATGGATCCCCCATCAAAGAGGTCCAGAGGCTGGAATATTGTATTTTGTAAGGAAGTGCTATTGGTTTCTTGGCGAAAATCATAGTGTTGGGTGATTTAAGATTTTCATAAGGTGAAGAAGGGCTTTCATGCTGAGAGGATGACACTGGGTTAGAACAATTGGTTGTAATCCTCTTTTCTATTCTTGATATTAATAAAGATATTCAATTTTTCCTCCCCATTCATGTATGTTTGATGATATATGCATTTCTGTGGTCAATATATATCTGGTCCTATATTTTTTATGATTGTCGATCTATGTTCTTGGATAGTGTTATGCTGCTTTGATCCCACAGGTGCTCTTTGAAGCTGGGTAGATGAAGGAGGAGCGGCAAATATTTGTCAAAAGGGAGAGGAACCAAGCAAGGAACCAAGTGCAAGATTGAGGTTGGTGTCCTTTGTTCCCCTCTTATCTACTTCTCATAAAGGAAAGCAAAAGTAGTTTTGGTTTGTTTGTTTCTAAGATAGCTACCAGTCTTAGTGGGACTAGCAGCTTCGAGTGGACACTAGATTTCCGGATAACAAAATGGCAACTTCGTTGGGGAGAGAATAGCTTGTTTTCTTGTCTATATTTGTTTATTTTATAAACTTATAGACAGAGCCTGAAGTCAAGCCAACTAACCTTCGAACTGCATTTGCTATGCAAATGAAAAGTAGATCAATGCTGCTTCAGTCTATCTCTGGGTTTTGTTTATAAACTGAACAATCGATTTGAAAACATTCTAATTTCCCTGGTGGTGGCTCCAGTAACCTCTTTAGACCAACCCCTGTGATTTATATTTACTGAACATCACTTGCTTGGCTTAAATCCTTAAATTGAGATGCCAACTGTGACCAAAGACCAAGTAAAAGTCTCGCACTGTAACATCGCACGCTCTCTTCAAGGAAGTCTGTATGCATCGCACCTCCCATTTGCAGTGGGTGGGATGCATACTGGATTCCCTATGTAACAGGTGTGATGGTTAGAAAAGGCTAAGTTTGCCTTCAGATTTTTGGTTTTCTTCACTTTCTTCAGCTCTATTTAGGAGTTTTGCTATCTGTGATCAGTATACCACTGTGGAAACCCTCTTCCTTTCCATCATTCCGCCTCCATTGTGCAAAGAACTGTGAATGTTTTTGTGTATTGTGTGCCATTTGCAGTTCTCTTTTATGAAGAAGTAGCGTAATCGAACTATCGTTCCTTGATATGAAAGTGTCGTAAGTGTCATTTTCAGTCATAGAAGAGAACCATATTGTTCTTGATGGTTGATTATACAATTACTCTTGTATTTGATTTGAATTAGTAGTTTTTCAAGTGTTGAAAGCAATTTTAAATTCGAAATCACAAAGTGTCGTCATTATCTTCCTTTCATTTTGAAGAGAAATTTGTTAGTATTGGCGCTTTGAAGAGAATTCAGATTTGTGCTTAGCTTTCTTTTTTTCATTCACACATTAAGAAAGCGAAAAACAAATACATGCATGTGCATTTTCATTTAGACTGCTTGTTAATTTCATTTAGGACAGTGCATCTAGTGTGTTCTTGGTGCTCTATGTTGAAAGAATCTCAGTCCTCTTTCCTTAGTAGCTAGGATTTTCATTGCAAAAATAAGATTAAACGATTGTTTATCATCTTAGATTGCATTTTAGGAATTATACATCTACATCAAGCGGTGAACCTGAAAGGAAAATTTCTTAAGAAAGATCAACTGTAAAATAAATTTAATGAACGTAAAAACACTTTGGAACCTAATGCACAACATTTAGAAGTCTAGGCTAGTGACGTATTCTAGCATCATAAAGCATGGTAACTATCGCTTTCGTTGTTGGTTGGGTGATTCCTCCTCTTTGAGACGACAAGTGCCAGTACAGACTTGTGCTCCCACGTACCATCGAGTATATATTAGGAGACCATAATAGGCTATATCCTTTATTCTTAGGAAGTCGTGTCTGCTGCCCTATCGATCGCAATGCACTGAACACAACATTCGGAAAGATTGACTACCGTACCGTAAAAAGTATTTTGCAGTTTTGTGATTGGTTTGGTAATCCCTTTGTCTAGATTTCTAGAGTAGTTTCTTTCATTCCTTTTCAGACTCCTTAAATGAAAAGGTCCATCTGAGAACTTGTCACTTCAGGCTCATTAAAAATCGAAGGCAACTAGAGTCATATTTTGTTTTTTCTCGACTCTTCAAAATTGAAAAAACAAGTTGTGTCAAAGTGTCTAGAATTTATTTTATCGGAATAACATCACTATTCCCGTGTTGGTCTTAGGTTGAGAAAAATGGAGTCCACCAACCAAGGATTTCCCCTTGAAGGAAATCCTAGTCCTTTCTCCTCTTGGGGAGATGTTGGTGCGCCCCATATGGCCACATTGTCACTACCAGGATTGACGATTGGCTTGCCCATATGGCTCTTCTCGACCTCTGTCGTTTAGAACATCGTGATTTCTGAACAATCAAGTCAACAACTAGATGATGCTAGAGTTACCCCCCAACCTTCTACTATATCCATTTCTCCCTCTCCTCCTTCCTCTTCACTTGATGAAGTTGGTAAAGCCAAAAATCAAGTAACTAAGAAGGAGAAGAAGGAGCCAAAGGCGAAAAGGGGCAACCACGCATTGTCTAGCAAAAATCCACACACTGCACCGTCTAAGCCTAAATCTCCATGTGTCATTTGCAAAGGAGACCATTATCATCGAGATTGTCCTTGCATCCCTCGAATCTTAAGGGATTGGTCTCCTTGTTCGCACAATCCGGTGTCATCAACCTCTGAAGATCATGTTGAAAGCACACCATCAACTAGTGAAAGCAAAGCATTTGGACAGAAAAGGAAGTGTAAGTTTGCTTGTAAACTGTGTGAAGGTGATCACGCCATCCACTGTTGTCCCTTCCTAGGTGAAGCTAAAAGAGTTTTGGATAACTGTCCGGCTTCACCCCTATGACTTCCTCCTACATACAAGAAACTCTTGCCAAGTCCATCATTAGTTGAAAATCCGACTGACACCCCAATGTGTTCGGTCAAAGCATCCATCATTGAAGATGAACCCTCTGAATCCATGCTAGACAAAAGTCAAAAGGTTGAGGCGGCCGTCGACCCGGTCTTGCTTTCAGAAGGTCCATCTTTAGATGATGTAGTCACCGAAAGGAATGAGAATGACACCGTTCAAATTCTTTTCGTAAACAAAGACTCTGATGAACATGGGGGCAATCTACCCATTCCTTTACCATAGGAAGGAAGTTCATCATAGTCATATCCGGCCATCTATTCGGTCCCACCTCCAAGCAACCTAGTCGTTTCCTTCCATTGGAATCTTCTAGGTAGACCCCATTTACCGGCTAGTGTACCGTTCCGAATCATTGCACAAGTTTACAGAATGGTCATGGTCAGTACCATCATAGATGAAGGGGCTTTTGTGAGTATCCTTTCCTCGATTGCTTGGAAAGCGCTTGGTTCACCATCGCTTCTAACTGATATGAGAAATCTGACAGGCTTCAACAAAGGAACCAGTCGACCGTTAAGGATCCTTCCCAATGTGCCCATATCGTTGAGAAGGAAAATTGTCCATATAAACATGATAGTAGTCCAAGGACCCCTAGATTATAATCTACTCCTTGGGCGCGACTATATTTATAGCATGGGAGCCATTGTCTCCTCACTCTTTAGAGTAATGTGTTTTCCACACGAAGGCCAAGTGGTCCAGCTCATAGACCAGCTTTCGTTCCCCGGCTCACACATAGCTAATAGTCAAATGCCATCCCTAGATGGTATTTTCACGCAAGGAATGTCTCATCAATCTCCAGTCCGTCCACCTGAAGAATGCGAGTAATTCGGGAGGACATGACTGAAACCTAGGGGGCATGCACCCTGGCCTGCTCCGACAGGAAAACTCTAGGTATAGAGTAGGTTTCCATGAAGGAAAATGACTAGTCTGATACCCATCTACATAGGAAGTGGGAATTAGACCAGAATAAGATTCCCTCGTCAAGGTTAGGTGGTGGATCCTTTGTCCAAATGGACTAAGCCATGAAGTGTTTCTATCTGCGGTGTGGATGGAAACTGTCTTGCAAATGCGAGAACTTCTATATGGTAGCCTGGAAATCTTTCACTATACCTGGGGGCATGCGAACCTTTTTGCGTGCAAGTGAAGAGCGACCATTTATTTTCTTATTTTTTAGATTCTCAAACCCTTTAAACTTGTAGGATTGGCCATTCCTAGATTGCATGAAGAAAGGATGTGGAGCAAAGCTTTGAAAGGTGCAAGCTCCATAAAAATGGAATCTATAGATGAGACGTATTTATTATATGACTGGCACGAGTAGTTTTTATGTGAAGTTCAAGCTTGTTAAAAATTAAACCTAAGCAATGAGCAAACATTTCCCCCAGAGTTTAAGCTCATTAAAAAATGAACCAATCTTTGGTAAATAACCATTGTGAATGCATTATCATCAGCTTTTGAGCCTTGGTCGTGTTCTCATCATCACCTCCACTCTGTCTGGCTGATCATAAGCCTCCATTTGATTGTATACCCTTTTTGAGGAACAACTGTGAGGAGTAATTCTATTAGCCATCCTTGTGACACTGTTGTGATTGGAAAATTCCAAACTTTACCTGGAATTAGCTGCTACCCGAAATTATAACACATTCCTCGAAAAACGAGTCTCCTTTAAGCTATTTTCAATTGACTCGTAAAATATGAAAAGATTGTCGAGCATTTGGCCTCACTAGCTTGTTAAAGCTACCGGGAGTGCTATCCCTCTTCTATATTTTAATCTTTTTGGACTTGAGGGATCATTACACAAAAAGATCGAGCGCTTGTCTTGTTCGGCTCGTTAAAACTATCGAAAATTCATCCCTTTCGTATCGTTTTATACTTTTTTCACACTTAAGGGATTATATGACGAAAAAGGAGTATTGGAGTTTCCTTTCCATCCCTTTTCAGACTCTCTAAAATTAAAAAAGGACCGAGTTATCATTGTTGTTAAACTCGTTAAAATCAATAGCGACAAAATTTTCCTATAACAAGAACGAGTTTCACTGTCGCTAGGCTCGGTAAAACATAGCGACGGGTTCGCCTAAAGGGCGAATTATAGAACAAGCATATGTTATCCTCCTCAAGCTTGATAAAAATAAAGAGGTATTGGTCAACAATGACTGGGGAAAATTCGGAAGAAAACTTGAAGAAACTTTATTGGTAGCAAGTCGCTCTTGAACATGACACTTTCACTCCACGTCCGAGTCAGGTTGGGTTATTCGGTTCACCAATCATATCACCATTGGTCCATCAAACCATCCATTTTTTGGGTTAACGCTACCAATCCATGTTAGTGTTGCTGGTATGTTCAAGAGAAGTCGCTCAAAGAATTCACCTGTGTCTCATCCACTGCAATACAATCACGCTCCATTCTTTCATGACCGCCACCCTGAACCTTGTATCATTAGATCGTTTTCACATCCAAAATCATTTGCTCCGTTCCATGTCGTAGATGTGGGATTCATTAAGGCCCTCCTACAATCGGTTGCTTCTTGTCGAAATCAGCTCATTATCCAAGAAGTCGACTTAGGAACAACCCTTTCAGTACTTTGAAGCTTGCATGCCTCAATGGCAAGTTTCTCACTTCCGGCTACAAGTTTACATCAATGGCCTTCGACCGAAATATTTTACGTGGTGTTCGACGCCGAGTCCTTTTTCACACTGCCTGAATTATACTATAGTACCTTGAGGGTCATCATCATTATCGGTGATTCCTCTCGCGCCTATTAACAACTTACATCATTGACTGGTAATTAGGTGATGTCTTTCCATGTTTGACTCCAGAACATCTTTCACATGGATCGACTTGTACTCCGAGTGAAGATTGAACGAGTTTGAAGACCTCGGATCTAGTTTCATCCATCCGGGGTGCGATATATTCAGGAATATAAATACATCAAATGTACATCATTGCCGAACAGATGTTCATCCAAATCAAAGGATGATGGCTCCATCCAAATCAACAGTCTGCTACACAAACAGTTGTCTGTCCTATGTACATGAAAATGAATTTATAAACCTGAGCACGGGAATGCCCGCCTCAACCAGATCATGAAAATATTATGAAAATAATGTATTGTATTGTATCTTATTATAGGTTACCTTCCAGCTCGAAAAAACTTCAAATCCTCATGATAAATCATTTCAGTCGACATCAAAAGATTAACGACCTCATGCTTTAGGGGGCAACTGTTATAGACATTTTTGGGCACTACAACCCCAATCACACATGTCCATAAACCAAGGGATTCTAAGTCCCTAAAAGTGTTTCTTCACACCCTAAAAGAACAAGGTCAGCTGATTACATCTTCTCCCAGAAGTTCTCCATGAAAACCTGCTCAGAACTGGTCAAAACTGGACCATGCAGGTTGCTCAGTGCTAAAGGTGTGATGCATCCCACCTGCTTAGTGCTAAAGGTGTGATGCATCCCATCCTTTAGTTTTGATGGCCAATTGTTCAAAATCTGCAATGTAGTTCCTTAATGTACCTATTTTCCTAAGCATAGTGAGATTACCTAAAAAGTGAGATTCCCAATCAAAGCAATCACAAATGGCTTTTGAGAACATGTTCCAAGTTGGCCTCCCTAGATAACATTTCTGATGCCACTACCACCACTCCCATCTCTCTTGATCTAAGTAAAGGTCTCCCACATGTATTTTAGTTTCATCCGTCCAGATATTATTAACGAGGAAATATTGCTCCATTTGTGCCACCTATACTGCAAGGTTAGAGCCATGAAATTTGTACATGTCCATATTGGGTGTTCGGTGGCTTGAAGATTGGAGACCACCATGGAAATGAATGCCATTATTGGATTCTCCTTCTATGTGTGCATCAACATTGTATTCTTCCCTCATGGGTTTCTGAGGCATCTTTATAGCTTCCAATACTTATGTGATTTGGGCAGTAATGGACACCTAGAATTCATTGAATTTTTTCTCGAGGGTGTCAACCTTCTTGGTAGCCCTTTCTGTAGTCATAACTTGAGAGCTAGTATTGAGCATACACTAGCCCCGATCAAATTTTGATCTTACATAATAATATGTTTGGAAAGAGGAAAAAATCAATATTCTAGTGATGTGGCTCACTTGAAGCCGCGTCGAGAAAAATTTAGGACTGCCTGAAATAGAGGCTTACAAGTGAATGGTACGATTACAATAAACTCACCCTCCTGAATCTTATGGGCTAGGTCTCTTACAAGTGCTCCTTGACTGCCCCAAACCTTTTTTTCTTACTCTTAAAGGAGTTTTTATACCATATAATCAATACCACAGTGATTGAATTCTATAATGTTTGATACTGCCAATTATCCTACAAAACTTGGGCCTGAACAATAGTAATTAAAACCCCAAGGTCTTGGTACAACATAATTTGTTGCAAAAATCAAATCTAGACTATGGAAACTAAACCCCTCACTGCAAAAAGCGTCTGATCTTTAGTGTGAAAACCCCAACTATTGAATATGATCTATATAGTGGCGACATAACCCATATTGTTGGATCTGATTTGGACCAGTGACTGCCGAATCCCAACTGTTGAATCTAATCTAGATGAAAAGGTAGGGGGCAAACTTCTAATAGCTGAGGGAACTATCGTATGAAAGGAGTCTCAAGTGCTACTGATCAAAATATACGCAGGGGTCCAACAATAGTACTCAGCCCAATCTTTTAGGGTGCTAACTGAGGATCAACCGTAACCTTACCAATACTACCCGACTACCCTATTGTACATGCGATTAATCTCCCTGAGTGTTGTTATTAGTGTATTGTAGCAACAAGATGACTGACGACTTATCTAAGGTTAGGTTTCAAGTTACCCTAGCGGGGGCTTTAGATATACCCAAGGGTACATGGAAGTGCAATTTGTGCATGGTTCAGTTTAATGTGATACTGCTCGAAGGGGTACCCATAGGGGTTATGAGGGATTCAAACAAGCATGAAAACCTCTTGTAGTTCCTCCATGCATGCCTCCCCAAATCTGTAGGTTTATGCGCTCAAAAACAAATCCCATGGTTTAAAGATGTTCGAACACGTCTCTAGCCTAAAAAAAAAAATTATAAGAAAATTGGAGTTACAACTAACCCTGGAAAGTGCTTTGATACCATTTGTTATGCACTTGTCCTACGAGAATAATATAATTCCATAAATTTGAAACAATATTGCCAGAAACACAAAAATATCACATGAATTGAGACAATCTGCAAAGATATATTATGATTCAGAAGCAGAATATAATGTTCACTTGCGTCTTCGAGGGGGTAACCTTTAATAGAGCAAAGCTCAATGAAAATAAAACTTGATACCTGTTCCCTTGCTATATAAGACTTTTTATAGCTTTATGACATCCAAAACCTAACTACTGGTGATCCCTTGCATAACATAGGTTAACCACTTTATTTATTAACTAGGGCCCATTTATAACTAATTTTGGTCCATTTTCTATAATGTGGGTCAGCCACTTACAATTATTATTAATCTGGATAACTCCTTATGAACTTTATTGACTCAAATAACTAACTATGACTTTGACGAGACTTATTACATAAATAAGGGAGTTAGGGTTGAACCCTAACAATTTTTTTGGAAAATTCATACTTGCATTAGAATGCAAGTCGTGATAGGCGTAATTTTAGTGTTGAACATTTAATATTTTTACATTTTATTTCTCTTGGATTACAACCATATTCTAACACAATGAATGGATTATAATATTGCCATATTTCCATGTGTAACTCACATATGAATTAATTATTGTAATATGAGTAGAAAGGCGAAATTTATATTTCAAGAACTATGATATTTTTAGTGTTAATAGTTTTTCACCAGTATGCTTAAAACTAATTTGTCAAGCCAGGCAGTAACTCGACAAAGCAAACAACTAATTCATCCCTTATTCCATAGGTAACCCATTGTTATATACAATAGGGAGTGATTGTTCAGTTCATCTCCCGATGACAGTTCACCTTCCCAATTTATTTATTTACATAAAATTCCCAATCATGAAGATTAGGTGTCAACATTCCCCCCCTTAATCTGAAGGGATGTTGGTGAGCCCAAGCATCATTCTGAATCGTTCAAGCTTTTCCCTTCCAAGTTCTTTGGTGAAGGTGTCTGCAATTTGCTCATTTGTGGAACAATGAAGGAGATGGATTGTTTTGGCCTCAACATGATGTCGAATGAGATGATATTTAGTATTGATATGCTTCGTTCGATCATGGAACTTTGGGTTCTTGGCCAACTTTATTGCAGAGGTGTTGTCAATCATGAGTGGAGTTGATTGTACTTGTTTTACCTGCAATCTTCAATAATTTTCCTGAGCCACACAATTTCTTTTGTTGCTTCAGCTGCTGCCACGTATTCTGCTTCTGTTGTGGAATCTGCTGGAACTGATTGTTTGCATGATCTCCAGGAGACAGCTCCTGATCCAAGACTCATAGCATATCCTGAAGTAGATACTCCAGTTTCTTTGTCTCCATTGAAGTCTGAATCAGAGTATCCAATCAAACTGAAGTCATCCACCTATGTGTACTTGATTCCATAGTCTTGAGTTCCCTTCAAGTACTTTAAAACTCTTTTTGTAGCAGACCAATGTCCCTCACAATGCTTTTGCATAAACCCGGAGAGGATTCCAACAGCGAATGAAATGTCTGGTCTGGTAGTCGTATGGTAGTTGAGACTTCCTACAAGCTATCTATACTTTGTTGCATCCTCAAATTCCTTTCCTTCAATAGATATGAGCTTTAAGTTTTGTTCCATTGGAGTGGTAAGAGGATTGCACTTTGTCATGCCAAATCTGTTTAACAAATCTCCAATGTATTTCTTTTGAGAAAGAAATATGGACTTTGCATGTTGGGTTACTTGAATGGCACGATAGTAATGAACATAGCCCAAATCAGTCATTTCAAAACTTTTCCCCAATTCTTTCTTTATGGATGCAATGTAGCTTTCATTGTTCCCTATCATTAAAAGATCATCTACATATACCACAAGATATGCAACTGTTTTTCCAACTTTCTTGACAAATAAAGTTGCATCATCAAGATAAAAATGATTTAAATTGAGTTTCAGAAGATGCTTAGTTAGTCTTTCATACCAAGCTCGTTGTGCTTGTTTGAGGCCAGACAATGACTTCACAAGTTTGCATACTTTATGTCCATGTCCTTTCATAGCAAATCCTTCAGGCTGGGACATAAAAACATTCTCTTTTAGATCTCCATTCAATAAAGCAGTTTTTACATCCATTTGATGGACTTTCCAACCGTTCTGAGCTGCTAGTGCAAAGAGTGTCTGGATGGCAGCCCATTTTGCTGTGGGGGCAAAAGTCTCCTCATAATTAACCCCTTCATTCTGTGCAAAGTTTTTTGCCACAATCCAAGCTTTGTGCTTGTCAAGTGAGCCATCAATTTTATACTTGTTCTTGTAGACCCACTTGTAGCCAATTGGTTTGGTTCTTAATGGAAGATCAACGGCTTCCAAGTGTCGTTCTTTATGAGGGCATCATACTCCTTTTGCATCGCTTCTTTCCATTCATCATGAGGAGCAACTTCTTTGAGGGAAGTTGGTTCAAAATCTGTAGACAAGTTCAATTCACAATCATAAGAAGCATCCATATCAACAGGTGAATTAGAGTCATCTACATCACCTCCATTTTGCCGGTTTGAAGTTCTGGTTTCTGTTTTTCCAATTTCATCAGGATGAACACTTTCAAGTGTCTTCGTCAACCACTTTGGGGACCTTTCTGAGATGGTCCAGGATGCTCTGTTGATTGAGTTGGGACTGAATCAAGATTGAGTCTCCCAATTCTATCAATTACATCACTTAAAGCATCATCCATTGTTGGAGTTTCATGTTGATCTAGTGTAGGAATCCCCGCTTCAAGATGTGGAATCTGATTATCAAATTCTTGAAATGATTTTTCTTTTGTGAATCTATCCAAGCGATCAAGTTGCCACTCAACAACATTGTCAGTTTTGGATGATTCAAGAAAAAATACATCTCTAGATACAACAAACTTTTTATTTACTTCATCATAGAGGTGGTATACTTTGGAGGTGTTTGAATACCCCAGGAAGATACACTTACAACTTCTATCACGAAGTTTGTTTCTATGTACCTTTGGTATCAAAGCATAACAGGTCGAACCAAAGACCCTGAGATGTTTTACTGAAGGAACATGTCCATACCACAATTCATAAGGAGTCTTTCTTCTTATAGCATTAGATGGAAATCTATTCTTTATATATGCAGCACATAGAACATCATCAGCCCAAAACATTATCTTTACATTTTTGAAGAAAAGCATGGATCGTACCATATCAAGATTGTTCTATTCATTCTTTCAGCTACACCATTCTGTTGGGGATTATAAGGCACAATTGTTTGATGTTTGATCTCATGTTGGTGAAGATAGTTTTTAAATTCATTTGATGTGTATTATTTTCCATTATTAGTGTGAATAAACCCAATATGAGATTGTGCATCATTTTCAATCCATTTATGAAAATTCTCGAATGCTTGAAAAGCATCAGATTCGTTCTTCAATAAATAAACCCAACACATTCTGGTGTAGTCATCAATAAACGTCATGATATATTTATTTCCATTTGCAGAAGAAACATACATTGGACCACATAAATCTGAATGAATGAGTTCAAGTTTCCTATGTGCTCCTGAATGTGAATCATGAAAAGACTGTTTGCTATGCTTTCCTAGAATTCAAGCATCACATTGCTTAAGTTTTCTAGGAATTGTAGGCAAACCAACAACACCATTTTTCTCCAATAAGCGGAGACTGTCGTAGTTCAAATTTCCAAGTCTAGCATGCCATAATAAACTTGATGGAAATGTACCTTCTTCATGATGAGAATTGTATGAGAAATTTTGTGCATGAGCAGATGTTCCTTGCAATTTGAGAAGCCTTTCTTCTTCTATTCCCCTCATGACAAGTGAGTGTTCAGATGCTTTTCTTACCTCAAGCTTGCCATCAAACATATGAATGGAGTGACCTTGCTGGCAGATGTGGACGAAGGACAACAAGTTTCTCTTGAGCTGTGGGAGATATAGAACATGATCCAGAAGAAAGTTTGGAAGACCAGGCAGTTTAAGCCTGATTGTGCCAAGCCCTGATGGATTTATTTTTGATTGATCTGCAAAGTATACTGCTCCATCAACATTGTCAGTGAAATATTCAAAAAAATATTTTCTATTAGTCATGTGGCAAGTTGCTCCTAAATCAAGCAACCAATCATTTTTCCATGAAGCAAGTGAAGCATTAAACAAATCTTCATTTACTCCAATGTTACATTGTGCCTCAACATAGTGAGCAGATTCAGGTGCTTTACCTTTGTCTGTATCATCAATTTTACCTTCCTGTTGATTTCTTTTCTACTCAATTTTGTCCCATGGTAGCTTGCATTTAGAGGCATCATGTGATCCATTTCTTTTGCAGTGAATGCAGTGCAAATCTGCCTTTTCTCCTTAAGAATGTTTGCCCCCACTGCCTCTGAAATATCTTCCTCTTCCTCTTCGTCCACCTCTTCCTCTTGTAGAAACTTGAGTAGGATGCTTTTATTTATGAGCAAGGCACATAGTCTCTTCAAAAGATTCAGGGGTTGTCTTCTTTCCAAAAGCTTTCTCTCTTTCAGCAAACTTTTTCACAAGAGATTCAAAGGTTATATCTTTGAGATTTCCATTTGCTTGCAATGACTCAAGATAGTTGGAGTAAGTAGGATAAAGTGCCTTCAAAAAAGTAATACGAGGAATATCCATTTCAACCTTAGTAGATTTGATATCATGCATTATAGACTTTACTTCTAATGTAAGACCAAGAGGATCATTATTTTGCAGTTCAAGAGTGAAGAGTTTACTCATGATTTGAACAAGTTCAAGTGTAGAATGTGAGTCATAGAGTTATTTCATCTTTTTTAAGGCTTCAAAGGCAGTTGAATATGACAAAATATGGTGACTCACCTCTTCATTTACAAGTGCTGCCATTAATGCATAAGCTTTGCTATTCTTTTTTTCCCAAATGACGAGTTCTTTATCTGAGGTAGGCTGTACTGGGTCATTGTCTCTGTCTCTGACACACACTCCTTTCCATAACTCATTGAAAATGAGGGTGTGTTTTATCATCCGAGACCATTCAGGATAGTTCTCCTTGCCAGTGAGAACTATTCCCACCATAGATATGATTGAATGCATACTGTAGCAACTAAAATTTCGGCTACAAATATTTTACTCTTAATGCAAAAAAATATAGTTCTGATATAATGAGATAGCTGATTCAAAGCACAAAATATGGCAGTATAAAATACCCTCAACAACACTACATTTACCAAAGAAAAACTGAAGAATGTAGTCCAGATGTATTTGGACTCTCAGATACAGAAAAGTATTTAGGTTATTTTCAAGAATAATTTGAGACAAATGTATCTCTGATTTTAGGCCACATGAAATAAGCCACAAGACTGTAAAAAGCTTAAGCACTTCTTGAAATTTAATTCAATTTCCTAGAAACTAAGAAATCCATCTAAAAAACCAAGATACAAAGATCCTTTTTTTTATGGTGCGCATGTAACATCACCCACAACGCATCTGCAATTCCCAACAATCAACTTTATCTATTCTGCTACCATGTCAGCGTTCAAAAAATGCATATGGTATTATAGTTTAAACATCATAAAAAAAAATACCATTCTGAGTGGACCCACTACCGCAGCCTTGAGTTCAATGCCGAGTTTCGGATTTCCTCACAGAGGGTAGGCATCTACGACCGGTCCCGACAACATCTTCTCTTGCTGATGTATTATGCGTCAGAGATCAAGAATTCAGCAGCAGTGAGCTTTCTTATTTCTTCCTACTATGGGTTGTTTACAACTGCGAATGGGATAGCAGTTCTCTCTGGAAACTTCAGGAAAACTGCCAACGAAACCCAAGGCACATGCATATAATGTGTCTATACTGGCGTGGAATTTTAACATAAGCAATTTAAACATAAGAAATACAGACTCTAGGCTTGCAAATTCTCTGTCCATTCATTGCTTGATCCATGGCATGGCAAACTGGGTGGCATAACAGAACAAACAGAGCAAGGGCAACTAGATTTCAATAGACACCATGAAATTCGATCTGAAGGGTACAACATTGATACTAATACCATGTCAGGCAGTGTTCAATGGAATGAACAACGTTGATACCAATACCATGTTAGGCAGCGTTCAAATGTCAAGACCTTCACAAATCAGTGTAGATACTATGTCAGGCCATTCACAAAAAATTTTAACGTACAACGCCTCTTTTAGGACAGTATGGACAGCGCTAGATAGGATAGCGCTTTAGAAGAGCAGGGTACAGGTTTTATAAATGGAATATGGCAGAACAACAAACATTCATGGACATACACCATCTAGCTGGCAGAGAGCCAGGTAAAAGGAATATGGCAAACAGACAGAGGAGTTACAAGGAGTATGAGAGCTAAAAAAGGAGCTGGCTCTGATACCATGTCAGGCCAAGCAGTAACTCCATTTGGCAGAAAAACTGATTCATCTTATTCCATCAGGTATGTCTTTGTTATATACAATCGGAAGTGACTGTTCAATTCATCTCTTGATGACTATTCACATTCCTAATTTAATTATTTACTTAAATTCACCCAATCATGAGGATTAGGTGTCAACATTATTATTACTTCTTTTCATTCTAATATATTTGTTTTTTACTATATTTCAATTTATATAATTTGTAGTTTTTTAATAAATAATATATTATTAATATAATCAAAAAGAAAATTAAGTGTTTGATTGGCTAATAAATCTATATTCTTATTGTAGTTCTATTTAAATGAATTAATCACAAAATTAACTTTCATTTGGCTAATAAAATTGTTGATTGATTAAATATTTAATAAAATAATCTTCAAAACAATTAAAAGATTAGCAATTTAGAATTAAAAAAGGAGGATGTAAAGTAATTTAGACCAACAAACTGTAACACCTCTAGTCACCCACTAGGTGTACCACCAACTTTATAACTTAATGTTTTCTAAATTTCACCCCTCGAATTTTGATTTTTGTAACATTAATCATGTATGTCTAGTGGATTTTACAATGCAATGTAATCAACTAAAAGGACCACAGTCAATGGAAATATGAGAATATCAATGGAGGCACAAGGAAACCCCAAGTAGAAACATGCTCAGGAGTAGAAGGAGCACTTACAACAATAGAACCTCGGTGGAAACCAATACATGTAGACCCAATGTGCCACAAAAAGGACACCCACTAACCAACATTAACAATAACACTGGCGAAGAATAACACTACGACAACATGAACGAAAGGAGGCACAAACAAAAGGTCGAGGTAGCTAGGGTTCCAACAACCCCACCCACTACCTCCGCAACTCCTTGATGCTAATAGTAGATGCAATGTAATCATATATAATAATGTTAATGCATAATTGACACCATTTCAATTATTATTCACATGAAAGACAGGAAAATACATAAACAATCACAACAGAAAACACACAACATGAAAGTAAACACTTATCTCATAAAGGAAGCACTGATTAGATGCAACCATCAGTTGTTGCACCTAGCTGAAAACCGTGGTGCTCCTAGTGTCTCAACAATGGCTCCCCCTGAGCTTGTACCACCACTCTACAACCATGACTTACCTAATGCTAGATATGGCACATAACTCGGTACCGTTTTGACTTCACACCAAGGAAACATATCCCTTTCTTTTCCAAATCCACATAGGATTTTACCAAAAGAAGTTCCTATCACAGGGTCACCTCTTATTTCCTTCTAGGGAGTTATAGTCAGTTTTCACGAGTATGATCACTTGGATTGAACCTCAAGCTGAAGGAAGGCAATGCTAGGGTAACCACAAACCACGCTTAGCCAAGTAGCTAGCCCTACTAGGCTAGGAGAGGGCTCTCTTCGCAAGGATCAGGAAAAGGATATTAGGCTAGGTATAGTAGCACAAGGTTTGCTTTGATTTTGAAGGGGTTTTGCTAGATCAAAAGGAGCCAGACAGCTAGGGCTAGGGAATTAGGTCAAAATTGTAGGGTGTTCAACGGGGTAAGGTAGGCATAAGGTTTAGCACTCTACGACTTGATGGGTGAGGTGCTTTAAAAATCATGAGAAGCTAGAAAGAGAATGTGATTACCATGGATACTTCCTAAACTGTAGAAAACATACAATGGTAAATATTTCCCCAAAGCAAGTGATGTTATGAATTTTGCCTATCAACTTGAAAACATTCACTTAGAAGCAATGAAATGATTAATGAAGTATACAAAACATGTTAACATATGATCACAAGAGAAGAAACTGAACTAAACTCCATACCACATGGATCCCAGAGAAATCGCTGCAGCTTTTATTAATCTCTTGTTAAACTGCTACAAAATGGTGTACAATCAAGGCATAAGCATCTAGCTGAGCTCAATGCTTTATAATCAGAAAGAAGAAGAAGATATAGGCATTATTTCAACCTAATCCCATCTTCAGGGGTCGAATCCCTATGATGAGGAGCTAATATAACCAACACAGAACAAGAAACTGAAATATAGGCATCCTAACAACTTGCCTCTAAAAGTGAAAAGACTGATTCATTTGTGCTCAAATTGACTTTTAATCTAATGAATCTACCCTCTACTACTAATTATCCATCATATTTACAAGCCAAGTCATCATTTACATCAGTAAAACATCCTCCATGAGATAAAATCCATGAAAACAGTGAAAACATAGAAAAATAGCCATCCTGTGCAAAGTTTGCCCTCCACGCAGCGCCACTGGTCCAACGCGCAGCACGACTTTCAGTTCCTTTTTGGAGGCCTTCCCAGCATCCCAATTGAGCTCATGATAGCTCATTGGAAATATATTCAAGTCTAATTTCCAAAACACTTATAATTTCTTTATTTGTAGCTCATTTGACCCCTAAAATGTTGATTATCCCAACACTGCTTATGTGTGTCCGAAAAGTGGCAAAAGGGTCATTTTTAGGGTGTCTTTCGACATTTTGGTGGACCAGTTCTGCCCCCAAAACTTATAAAATCCATAGCATACATGTACTCATCACTCTGAATCCAAAAATGCAAGCCATTTGTCCATTGGGACCCCCTAGGAAAAGCGCAGTGCCGATGGCGCTGCGCGTTGAGCCAAATTTTCTGTGTGTGATTTCCAAAATTTGCAAAAAACGAAATATCCTCCAAACCTAAACAAAATTTGTGAGAAACACCATCATCAAGAATCTTGATGAGCCAAGGAATCTTCAGCAAGCAACCTAAACTTATCATCCTCTTTTTTTCCCCTTAGAGCCTACCTTAGCCTAGCTTTCATCTGTTTGACCCTCATGTTGCAAATTTTGTTTCACGTCCTGTAGTGGTAGGCCATGTGCCTAATCATCTGGTTGTCCCTATTTTCCTTCTCCAATGGCTTCTCTAGGTGCAAATTGACTCTTTCAAGCCAAATCTCTCTATCGTCCTCAATTTCCTTCTTAATAGGAGTCAAAGTGATAAGTGCCTCTTCCCTTTTCATAGTTGATTCACCCTTGTCACCTTGTCATTTTATATTGAGAAGTTCCAGCTCCATGACGACCTTCTTGTCACTCAACTAATTGTTCTCCTCTTCCAAATATGTGATGACATACTTGGCTCTGTCCAAATTTTCCATCAATGCTTGGACTTGAGCCTCCTTTTTTTGTATGGTGATGTCCTTTATTGTTTCTTCATCCTGAGCCTCTAAGTCAATTGTTTCCATGCCATGATGAGTATAATGTTGCTTTGGCTCATCATGCTCATCAAATTAAAGTCTCTCTCTTCCTCCTCATCATCAAAACTTTCCTCCGACATCTTTTCTTTCCATTTGTGCAGATGTTGCACCTATTCCTATTGTGTTGATGAAGAAGGCAGAGCCCCTTCCACACCCCGTGGAGCGAGTATTTGCCTATGAGTTGATGAAGAAGGAAAGGTACCTTCCTCATCTTGTGGAGTAAAAACTTGCCTATCAGCTGCAAACAATTTCCTTGTGACCCTCTGGGATGTCATGTAGGTCCCAGGCACCTAAGTAGCTCTAATCTCATTGGCCTTCTCATTTGTCTTCACCTAAGCACTGCTAGAAGGTCCTCCTAGTTCTTGAGACACTGGTGGAGGAATTCGAGGACCCCTGAATATGTCATGAACAATTAAGGTCTCCCAAGATATGTTGAGGAGGCTAATATGATGAAGCACAATCATCTTGATAAGGGAATAATGATAAAGACTACTCATTTGCTAAGGGTATGGCTTTTTCTACAGAAAGTGGGCCATCTTTTCAATATTCTTGAATAAGAAATAAGGGAGGTTTAACATCCTCACCATCATAAAATGCATGAGAAGCTTGATGTGATAGGTGTACAGTCTAGAAAATCTGCCCTCACAAGTGAAATATTTCATGATGGTTTTGATCATGGGGGCATACCTGACTTCAAGAAATCTGAAAGGAAAAAGCCTTTTTGCCTAATTTCTATACTCGGGTTTGATATAAGGCTCATAATAGTGTTCATCCAGGTATTATGCCTTGTACCACTTCTCCTCTACATTTGGAATCATGGTTGCATCTGTAATAATGGAAGTTGAAACTGTAAATGTCACCCCAACAAGAGTCACCTTGTTATTCCAAAGATTGGCTAAAAAAATCCTGGTGAACTCAAGGTGGTGTTGAACTCTCTCTACCTGCTCAAAGAACTCATAGCACCCTAGATGTCTGAAACAAGTGATAGCCAACTAAGTAGCTTGCAATTCTCTGAGGTTTGATGGCTCTTCCTTGATAATTTTGCCTCCCTTGTGTCATTTTCTCTCATGCTGAGGTTTATCTATCAAACTGTCACTACCAGTGTTTTCTTCCTCCTCATAGTCTCTGTCTTCTCTATCCATGATTGCAAATTTTGAGGCTATGCACTCCTATAAAATGGATGAAGGGAGTGAGCAAGAGTGATTTCGGAGTAAGGGAATGGGAGATGACATTATGAGGTATTTGGTGGGCTAGAAAATGAAGGGGAGGGTATGAATCATTGAGATAAGGGAAAGGGGATTGGGTCCCTTTTTTGAAGTATAGCTTGTGGGATGAAGGATGAGCGGGTATAGAATATTATGGAGTGATATAGGGGAGAGTTTCAGGGCTTTAGTAATAGATGGTGGGAGAAATAATGGGGATTAGGGCTTCTAGGGTGTAATTGAGGGAGAATCTAGGGTTTCACAATTGCCAATGTAAATTACCTTCAAACACTTCAACTACAAATAAATGATGAGGTACAGTGAGGGCACTTACTTGTTTGAGCAATGAAAGGGTTATTTTGGAAGTTTTGATGAAGCTATAGGTTTTTTTTGTCCTTGCTGCTCAACGTGCAATGCCCTCTTGAATGTGCAGTGCAATATTCTCACTGCCAAAAACTCCCTAAGCCTAGTGCTTAGCTTGTAAGTGCAACACCACCCCCTGAATGCGCAACGCTACCTCTACTCTCTAAAACACGTAGTGCCAAACTCCAGAAGTGTAGCGCCACTTCTCCTTGGCCCACAAATCACTCAACTTCTCCTCTTTTGTTCACTTTTTGACTCCTTCTTTGCCAAATGATAATGATGAACTTTAAAATGAAATGTGACACCTTATATAGGAGTAGATTTTGATTTTTCACTAGAAAAATCCACTTTCTAATGTTTATTGACCTTTTTCAAATCTTTGTTTTTAATGTGTTTCCTTGTTTGTTCCTTTTCAGGTGGATGATGCTCAATTTGAACTAATTCTTGCAGTGCTTCTTTGTTTGTAGCGAAGATAGATGCATTGGTGCAGGCGAGATCATTTATTACATAAAGTGACTTAAAATTACATAAGAAATACAAATTAAGTCAAAATACTCTATTTTCACATCAAAAACATGTTTTTTGAGGTGAAAATTACATTAGTTAAAAAGATAATTATATAGTGATTATGACTTACTAGCCATCATTCTTGATTTATTTATCATACTCATCCCCTTGCTTCCTTTTATTTCCACCTTTAAATCATGCCTTTGACCTTGGAAATGAAACCCTAAGACCTAATGAAAACATGTCCTATGACCTAATGAAAACATGATTGCATTTTGTCCATGAAACTATGACTGAAGACAACTTGAAGATGGATTAGCAAGTACACTTTATGAAGGAAAAATTAGATTTTCTAAAGAGAAGCCAACCATCAGTGGATCATTTTGACATTACCTAATGAAATAATGTGAAAATTTCAGTATGGGACCCCTAAAATGAAAATGCAAAGAGAAAATTTGATCCCTGATGGAAGTATGTATATACTGACACTAAAATTGGCCTTATTGGGGATGGTAGCTCCTTGGAGGTGTCAAGAACACCGTAAACCAAGTGCCTAGCTAATTGGGCGAATACGGTCAAATAAACAAAAGACTAAAACAAAATAAAAACCCTTTTTTTTAATTTTAAAGAAAAATGGCTCAATACAAACTAAAAACTGACTCACAACCGTATCTAAACTTGACTATAAACCAAATCAACAAAACTTGACACAAATCATTCAAGCTTTATAGCCTTCACTTCATGCCCCAAGCTCAGATGACAGTGTACTTGAAATCTTGCAAGGAAAAGTAAACCAGTATATACAATGACGGTGAAGCAACTTCAGGGAACAACATCAAAAGTAGTAGTGTTTCAGGAGCCTACCATTCACTGGTCCTCCTGAGCACTCTTGAACATCCATTTCCTTTAACAAAAATCCATTCTATACTCGATAGGTTAAGATCTTATACAGTCCTTTCCATAGATTGTCAAACTTACCATGCTTTCATTTTTCTTCATTTCATGCATGCCATCGCAACACTACATCTTCTAGCTAAAAATTTTCTGCCTTGGTTTTGCGATCATAAATTTTCTTTATCTTCTCTTGCAGCCGGAAAGTGTTTTGGGAAACCTCTTCCCCTGTTTGTTGAAGGTGAATCATTTAACTAAATCTACGTTGAATATCATCCTCTTTGCTGTTATTGGTGTCCTGTAATAATCTCATGACCGAGACTGCAAGTGATGTTGGAAATATCGTATCAGTACCATAAACCAACTCAAAAGGTGACATACCTATTGATTTCTTACTGCTCACTCTGTTAGCCCACAAGGAATTAACAAGCTTTTGATGACAATTCTTCTTGTATGCCTCCAACATTTTCTTGATAATGTTCACCAAAGATTTATTTGATGAGTCAGCCAATCCATTTCCCTATGGGTAGTATGCCGTGGAGTGATCTAATATAATATTTTACTTGTTGAAAAAATCGACCATCCTCTTTGACTTAAATGCTGCTACATTATCTATTATAATCTTGTGAGGAAAACTAAAATGAGACAAGATATTAGATTCTAGAAATTGGATAATTACCATGTCTGTGGCATGCCTTTTCAGAATGGCCTCAATCCACTTGGTGAAGTAATCAGTAGCTATCAAAATCCATTTGTGTTGTGTTGATGACGTAGGATGGATTTCTCCTGTGAAATCCATTCCCCACTACTTGAAAGATGCATTTACTTCAACTGGCTTTAGAGGAAGAGTAAGCAACTTCCTTCTTCCTTGAAAAACTTGGCATTCAAGGCAGCTCATAACTGTCTTATATAAATCTAAAAACAAAGTTGGCCAATAATATCTTGCTCTCAACACTTTGTTAGCTGTTGTTTTCCAAAACAAATGACCACCACAATCACCTCTATGAAACTCATTCATTACCTGTTGAGCTTCATCTTCAACCAAACAATTAAGAAGAACCCCTCCCAGATCTTTCCAATAGAGAGCACTATTTAAAATGTAGAATTTTTCAGACTTTAGTTTTAGTGATTTACCTTTACTTATTGAAATTCCAGGAGGTGGGGGAAGATGTTGAAGAACATAAACTATATCAGAATACCAAGGCAATTTGAGAAACATTTCCGATACTTAAGTGAGTGAGCCACCATCTTCATCATCTGACATTGCTGTAATGAGATTTATGTCTAGAGCATGCAAATTTGATACAGCAATCAGTTTTTCCAAGCCTTGTCCTTTGATTAGTTTGGTAGGCTTAATCTCAAGATTATACTCCACCATTGCTGCTATCCAAGTACCTATTCTTCCCTCCTGATCAGTTTGCACGAGAGCATCCTTGACGATTGGGTTAGGAACATATGCTATGGTATGTGAATGTAGAATGTATACTTTGAAATCCTTCAATACTTTAATAAGAGGCAGAGCTTGGTTTTTAATGATATTGTAATGCAAGGAAACATCTCTAATAGTCCTACTAAAAAAGGCAATGGGTTGCTCCACCTGATCCCTCTTTTGCATCAACACCGCAACTATAGTGTGCTTAGATGCAAATGAAAATATAATAAAATCATGAGTATAATTAGAACTGATCAAAACTGGGGCTATGGTCAAAGAAAACTTTACCAAGTTGAATGATTTCATGGCATCCTCGGTCCATTTCACAATGTTGTCCTTCTCCAACATATTAGTTAATTCACGTAAATTCTTATAAATATGCATAATAAATTCATCTTACCATTGAAGGCTTGAATCTCCATTTTGTTGCGCAGAAATTCTATTTGATGGATTGCCTCTACCCTTGAAGGATTAATGCGAATACCATCTTTAGAAATTATATGGCCAAGGATTTTACCTTCTTCCATAGAAAAAATAATATTTTTCAGGTTTAGGGAAATACCCAACTTCCTACATTTCTAAAAAACTATCCTTAAGTGGTGCAAATGTTCATCATCGGAACCAAAAATTATTGTCAAATCATCTAACTAAACTACCAAGAAAACGTCCTTCTCATTAGCAAAAGCTATGTCCATCACCTGTTGAAAAGTGGCTTTGGCATTCTTTAACCCAAATGGCATCTTGCCATACTAAAATGTTCCCCATGGTGTTGTGAAGGCAGTTTTGTCTTGGTCTCTTTCATGCACCAAGATCTGATTATAGCCTAAGTAGCCATCTAGTAGTGACATCCGTGATGCACCAACTACTCTTTGTAGAATATGGTCCATCTTAGGAAGAGGGTAATTATCCTTTAAGGACACTTTGTTGAGGTTCCAGAAATCTATGGACAACGTTATCTCTCTAGTCTTCTTCCATATCGAGACCAAATTTGAAATCCAATTAGAAAATCTAATTGGAACAATGATGTGAACTTTAAACAATCTATTTACCTCTTTCTCGATTGATGGCAACAGCTTTGGATTCATTCTTCTCAACTTTTGTCTAAAAGGTTTTTGATTCGGCTTGATAGGAACGGTATGCTGAATGACGTTCTTGTCATACAATTTCAAATCTGAATAATCCCACGCAAAAATATCAGAATATTCAAAAAGTAACTTGACATAATTAGCCTTTTGCTTAGGGAGACAATGTTTTTGATAACTTTACAAGCTTGGGCTGGTCAGCTATTCCAAGATTTACATCGTCAACTCCTTTCTCCATAGGAAGCAAGGTCAGTTTTCTCATCACATCATCCTAATCAAGGAGCTCCTCTAAAGGTATGAGACCTCTAGGAATAATATTATCCTTTTGTTGTAAAACCTCCAGATGATTTACCTCAATATATTATTCATAGAAATCACAAACATCATCAATGAAAGAATTCTTAAACATTCCTTCATTCTGCAAAAAGGCATTAATTTCATTTTCATCCCAAAAAACTTGCCAATACCTCAAATAATTAGGAACAGTAGGCCTATGTTTGACATGCATTTCCAATTCATTGTTGGAATTCATTGGAATCTTCAAATTGTTAGCTGCAATGGCGAGTGAATTTGCAATGATGTTTTGCCTCAGGGTACCACTGTCAAGGTGTATTCCAGAAACATCTTCAAAATATGAAAAATTTCATTTTTGTAGGCTCTCATCTGCGGATTCTTTACTTGATATTCTCCTTTTACTTGTTTAATCGCTAGCTATGAATCACCATAAATAGAAATCCTTTTCGTGCCTAGTTTTTTAACAAATTTTAGACTTGTAATCAATGCCTCATACTCCACTTCATTATTAGAGCAATAAAAAGCTAACTTGTAGGAACATACTATAACATTACTTGGGACTTTGGCAGGCTAGAAAGTAGGGCTTCAAATCCAAATTCCAATACCAGCACCCTCTTTACCCACATCACCATTGAAGTCCATGGTCCAAAAGCCAGATTCATCTTCTAGATGTTGGAGTTTTGTTTCTTTCTCAGCCTTACCTTCATTGATTACTTCATTTTTAAGCTCTTCAGTGATCTTTTGCTGTGTGTAAGTTGCTCAGAAGAAATTTCTATCTTTTATTTTTCTTTATTAAGAACTGCTCTAAAATTCTCGGAAATTTCTAGTACACCATCTACTTCTACAAGCTGAATATATACATCATTCAATCCACTATCAAAGTACAAAAAAAAATACTTTAAATCAATATATACAACATTTATCGAATGTTTCACATGCTTCTCTTTAATAGTCTTCATATACTTCATTTTCTTTTCCCAGTACAACTTTCTCAATTGACCGAAAACATGGATTGTAGAATAAGATAAGTTAGGTTGTAAAGTGCCTTTGAGTTTAGCTCCCCAAGATCTAGATAGGATCCAAATCTTTGATGAGACCAATGCAACAAACTCTACGAGAGTCAAATGAGTATAAATCATGATATTTTCAGGTGATATCTAGGCCCAAATTTTCCACAATGTCTTTGGGCATGAAATTATGGAAAGATCCAGAATCTAAAATGGCATTATGGAGAATATAATCATGTAGTCTAAGACTCAAATAAAAAGGGGGGACTTCACTATCTTAAGGCTGACCTTCTATGACTGGACCAAAAATGAGTTTAGGATGATCATCCTCGACATTCACCATGTTCGACAAAGGATCCATTTGCAATATTCTAGGTACATGGTGTTTATAGTTGCTATTCTTAACAAGCTCAATCAAAGGAATGGACACTTTTAATTTAGCAATTTCACTTTCTAAATTAAAGGATGAAACTTTATCTACCTCTTTAAAACCAATGTCCCTCTTATTTTTTTTCTCTTTCATTGCACTATCTCTTTGTTGATTGTTCTTCTCATTTGCAATGACACTGATTGATGGTACCTTGCTCGGATTCGGATTAGCAAGCTCTTTGCCTTTCTTCTAAATGTTTGAGGAATCATTCTTTGATTGCACGTCCTTTATTTTCTGAATAGGATTGACTGGTACATCTTTGCACCTTAAAGAGTACTGCGTCTACTGTGCAATCAAAGCATTCATGTAACCATGCTGATAATCATTAGTTTCAGCCTCCAAAACCACATCATTTGCTAAGATGTAATCCTCATCCTTTTGAATGTCTAGAAATTCTGTGTATTCTTCATCTTAGGTCAGAAATATACGCGTACCATAGCAGTGAAAAGGTGATTTATTCCAATTACCAGATCATCCTCATCTCCTTCCTCCATTCCTTGAACATAATTATGTTGTAAGGGATTTCTGATCTGCTGTTGTTGTGCTGGTTGCTCTGGTGGTTTTTGTTCTCTCTGCTTGATTTTGAATTGGGGCTACTACTGTCCTCTAGAATTCAGATTCTAGATTTGAGGTTTAGGTCTATCTATGATGGATAACTGGTCAACCATTCTTTCCACTATTCGAATCAGCGTATCCATCTTTACATCTGAAGTAGATGCTTCTTCTTTCATGGTCACTCTTTTCTTGGATCTCATTCTTACTCTTTTCGCCAACAAGTTTGCTTCTATGCTCACAACATTCTTTTGGCTGTCTTCTACTGTTGTAGGATCACGTTCCCACAACTGATATGCCATATCAATATCGAAACCGTCCGGAAACTTGAGTAAAGCCAATCCCTCTGGTGGTTTAATTTTTACAGAAATAACATTGTATATTGCATTAAACCTCACACAATAGTCTTGCACACTCTCGCCAACATATATTTTGAGGTTCTCGTACTTGGAAAAAATATGAAGTGGATTCTTCTTCACCTTCCACTGATCTAGGAGCTACCTATGGAGGATTGGTAAATAGGTGATAGAAGCTAATAGTAAGGCTCTGAACCATTTCTGAACTTCACCTCCAAAGATTTGTACAAACAACCTCATTGTCACATCTTCAATTTCTACTTCATGGAGGTCAAAGAAATCGTTCATTTTATCTACATGTTGCTGAGCTATAATGGTTTGAGTGGCATCAAAGAAATGTATTTTGGTTTGATAATCAGTGAGCATGGCACCAAGACTCTAAGGTAAAACAAGGGGTGCATATCAGGCAACCATAACTCGAGGTGGGGAAGGTGAATTTAAAGAAAGGATTGGGGTACTTGGTATATTAAAAGGGGAGTTAACAACAACTAGAGTAGTATGAACAATCTGTAAAGCTAAAAGTAGTGGGTAAGTAATTGTTTGAGTTGCAGTAGATGTAAAGGAGTTATTTCAAAAATAAAAAGATGGCATATTTTTCACCCAATTTTCTACGTTTGAAGAAAGGTTCTGCAACTGATCAAGAGTGTGAATAAGATGTGACATTGATTTTCTTTGTGTAAAGAGGCCTTCAAGGGGGTATTTAAGAGATATAAAGGAATCAACAACTATTAGATCAATCCAACTCAATGATCTACTGCGAAATAGACTCTGCTCAAAATGAACTTCAAACTCAATATCTTCCAGAGTGTTTAACCTTTTATGTAGTGATTGAACATGAGGAATGAAAACTTTACTTGATTGTTCTTCTGCTACATTGAATTTCTCTACAGCTTTCTTATATTTCCACCCAATTTTGTGAGGATAACTGACAATGATTGGGGGATTCGGATCTGCATTGGTTCTAGTGTACTTTCGCAAAAATAGTATGCTCAATTTTGAAATTTTATATATTGCTTTAAAACTTTGCAAATCAACCTAATAAATTCTAAAACTCATCATCCATAAGCTTAAGAATTCAAATGAAAGATACTACTAGGGTGATTAATCTTTTGCTTCCCCAGTATGGTCGCCACTACTTTATCGCCTGGATTGAACCTCAGGCTGAAGGAAGGCAATTCCAGGGTAACCACAAACTATGCTTAGCCAAGTAGCTATCCCTACTAGGTCAGGAGAGGGCTCTCTTCATAAGGATCTCAGCTAAGATGACTAGATCAAGAAAATGATATTAGGCTGGGCATAGTAGCACAAGGTTTGATTTGATTTTGAAGGGGTTTTACTGGATCAGGAGGAGCCAGATAGTTAGGGCTAGGGAATTAGGTCAAAATTGTAGGGTGTTCAATGGGGCAAGGTAGGCATAAGGTTTAGCACTCTAGGGCTTGATGGGTGAGGTGTTCTAAGACTAGTGAGAAGCTAGGAAGAGCATGTGATTACCATGGATCCTTCCTACACAGTAGAAAACATATAATGGTGAATATTTGCCCAAAGCAGAGGAGTGATGTTCTGAATTCTGCCTATCAACATGAAAAAATTCACTTATAAGCAATGAACTGATTAATGAAGTACACAAAACATGTTAACATATGATCACAAGAGAAGAAACTGAACTAAACTCCATACCACATTGATCCCAAAGAAATAGCTACAACTTTTATTAATCTCCTACTAAACTGCTACAAAATTATGTACAATCAAGGCATAAGCATCCTGCTGAGTCGAACCCTTTACAATGGGAAAGAAGAAGAATATATAGGCATTATTTCAACCTCCTCCCATGCTCAAGGGTTGAATCCCTAATATTAGGAGCTAATCTAACCACACGGAACAAGAAATTGGAATATAGGCATCCTAGCAACTTGCCTCTAAAAGTGAAAAACCTTATTCATTTGTGCTCAAATTGACTTTTAATCTAATGAATCTACCCTCTACAACTAACTATCTATCATATTTACAATCCAAGTCATAATTTACATCAGTAAAACATCCTACATGAGATAAAATTCATGAACATAGTCAAAACATAGAAAAATAGCCATCCTGTGCAAAATTTGCCATGGATACAGTGTCATTGGTCCAATGCGCAACGCCACTTTCAAGTCATTTTTGGAGGCCTTCCTAGCATCCAAATTGATCTCATGAGACCTCATTGGAAATATCCTCAAGTATAATTTCCAAAACACCTATAATTTCTTCATTTGAAGCTCATTTGACCCCTCAAAAGGTGATTCTACCAAGACTACTTCTGTGTGTCCAAAAGGTGGCAGAAAGGTCATTTTTAGGGCGTTTTTTGACTTCTTGGTGGACCAGTTCTGCCCCAAAAACTTAGAAAATATATAGGGTGCATGTAATCATCACTCCAAATCCAAACATACAAGCCATTTGTCCATTAGGATCCCTTAGAAAAAGCACAGCGCTTGAGCCAAATTTTCTGTGTGTGCAATTTCCAAAATTTGCAAAAACAAAAATCTCCTCCAAACCTGACCAATATTGGTGAGCAGCACCATCATCAAGCATAATGATGAGCCAAGGAAGTTTCAGCAGGTAACCTAAACCTATCCTCCTCTTTTTTTCCCTTTAGAGCCTGCCTTACCCTAGCTTTCATTTGTTTGACCCTCATGTTGTAAATTTTGTTTCAAGCGTTGTAGTGGTAGGCCATGTGTCTGATCATCTAGTTGTCTCTATTGGCCTTCTGCAACAACTTCTCTAGGTGCAAGTTGACTCTTTCAAGCCAAATCTCTCTATCATCCTCAATTTCCTTCTTAATAGGAGTCAAAGTGACTGGTGCCTCTTCCTTTTGCATAGCTGATTCCCCTTGTCACCTTGTCATTTTATCTTGAGAAGTTCCTTCTCCATGAGGACTTGCTTGTCATTTAATTGATTGTTCTCGTCTCCTACATATGATATGACGTACTTGGCTCTCTCCAAATTATCCATCAATCCTTGGAATTGAGCCTCCTTTTCCTGTATGATGATGTCCTTTATTGTTTCTTCATCCGAAGCCTCTAAGTCAATTTTTTCCATGCCATGACGAGAATAATGCGCCTCTGGCTCATCATTCTCTTTGAAATCAAAGTCTCTCTCTTCCTCCTCATCACCAAAACTTTCCTCCAACATCCTTCCTTTACCTTTGTACAGATGTTTCACTTATTCCTGCTGTGTTGATGAAGAAGGCAAAGGACCTTCCACACCCTGTGGAGTAAGCATTTGCCTATGAGTTGATGAAGAAGGCAAGGTCCATTCCACATCCTATGTAGCAAAAACTTGCCTATCAACTGCAAACAATTTCCTTGTGCCCCTCTGGTATGTCATGTAGGTCCTCTGCACCTCAGTAGCTCTAGTCTCTTTGGCCTTCTCATCTGTCTTCACCTAAGCACTGCTAGAAGGTCCTCCTGATTCTTGAGACATTGTTGGAGGAATATGAGGACCCCTGAAGATGTCAAGACCAATGAAGGTCTCCCAAGAGATGTTTAGGAGGTTAAGATGATGAAGCACAATCATCTTGATTAGGGAATATTGATAAAGACTACTCATCTACTGAGGGTATGGCCTTTCTTGCACAAGGTAGGCTATCTTCTCAATATTCCTGAACAAGAAATGAGAGAGGTTTAACATCCTCACCCTGGAAAAATGCATGAGAAGCCTGATGTCATACGTGTACAGTATGGAAAATTTTCCCTCACAAGTGAAATATTTCATGATCATTTTCATCATGAGGGCATACTTGTCTTCAAGAAATCTGAAAGGAAAAAGCCTTTCTACCTCATTTTTGTACCTAGGTTTGATATAAGGCTCATAATAGTGTTCATCCAGGTCCTGTGCCTTGTACCACTTCTCCCCTACATTTGGAATCTTGGTTGCATCTGCAACGATGGAAGGTGAAACTGTAAATGTCACCCCAGCAAGAGTCACTTTGTTATCCCGAAGATTGGCTACAAAAAGCCTAGCGAGCTTAGGGTGGTGTTGAACTCTATCTACTTGCTCAAAGAACTCATAGCACCCTAAATGTCTAAAACAAGAGATAGCCGACTCGGAGGCCTGCAATTCTCTAAGGCTTGATGTCTCTTCCCTAATAATTCTGCCTCCCTTACGTGGTTTTCTCTGATATTGAGGTTTATCTGTCGAACTGCCATTGCTAGTGTTTTCCTCCTTCTCATAGTCTCTGTCTTCTTTGTGCATGTTTGCAAATTTTGAGGCAGTGTACTCCTAGAGAAGGGATGAAGGGAGTGAGCAAGAGTGATTTAGGAGTAAGGGAATGGGAGATGACCTTGTGAGGTATTTGTTGGGCTAGAAAATGAAGGGGAGGGTATGAATCACGAAAATGAGTGAGAGGGGCTTGGGTACCTTTTTTGAAGTATAGCTTGTGTGATGAAGGATGAGGGGGTATAGAATGTTATGGAGTGATATAGGGGAGAGTTTCAGGTATTTAGTAATAGATGGTAGGAGAAATAATGGGGCTTAGTGTTTCTAGGGTGTAATTGAAGGAGAATCTAGGGTTTCACATTTGCCAATGTAAATTACCTTCAAACACTTCAATTGCAAATCAATGATGAGGTATAGTGAGGGAACTTACTTGTTTGAGGTTTGAGACGGTGATTTTGGATGTTTTTATGAAGCTAGAGGCTTTTTTGGTCCTTGCTGCTCAATTCGCAGTGCCTTCTACAGGCGCACATTGCCCTCCTCAACACACAACACAATGTTAATTTGCACTATCAAAAATGCCTTACGCGTAGCGCTCAGCTTGTACACGCATCACCAACCCCTGAACATGCAGCGCCACTTCCACTGCCTGAAATGCAGAATGCCAAACTCCAAAAGCACAATGCCACTTCTCCTTGGCCCAAGGCTCACACAAGTTCTCCTCTTTTCTTCACTTTTTGACTCCTTCTTTACCAAATGAGAATGATGAACTTGAAAATGAAATGTGACACCTTGTATAGGAGTAGATTTTGATTTTTCACTAGAAATACCCACTTTCTAATGTTTTTTGACTTTTTTCAAATCTCTTTTTTTAATGCCTTTCCTTCTTTGTTCCTTTTCAGGTGGATGATGCTCAATTTGAACTAATTTTTGCAGTGTTTCTTTGTTTTGTAGCAAAGAGAGATGCATTGGTGCAGGTGGGATCACTTATTATATGAAGTGACTTAAATTACATAAGAAATACAAATTAACTCAAAATATTATGTTTTCACCTAAAAAACATGTTTTTGAGGTGAAAATTACATTAGTTAAAAAGATAATTATATAGTGACTATGACTTACTAGCTTGCATTCTTGATTTATTTATCATACTCATCCCCCTACTACCTTTTATTTACACCTTTAAATCATGTCTTTGACCTTGGAAATGAAACCCTTAGACCTAATGAAAACATGCCCTATGACCTAATGAAAACATGATTGCATTTTGACCATGAAACTATGACTGAAGACAACTTGAAGATGGGTCAGCTAGCACACTTTATGAGGGAAAAGTTAGATTTTCTGAAGAGAAGACAACCATCAGCGGATCGGTTTTGACATGACCTAATGAAATAATGTAAAAATTTCAGTATGGGACGACTAAAATGAAAATGAAAAAAACAAAATTTGATCCCTGATGGAAGTATGCAGATATTGACAATAACAATGAGTTAAAATGAAGTAGTGGATGTTAGAATAACACTAATACTCTCACTTTTATGTGCATGTCCCTTTTATGTCAAATAACACAAAAACGTCACTTTATGTAGTTTGGATAAAAACATTTGCAATTTTTTATTTGGACATTTAGTAATATCTTAGTCCCTAAGATTAAGTCCTTCATCATTTATCCCTTAGCCACATTTCACAATCATGGACTCCTATATCCGTATAATCTCTTATCTAATTGGCCTTCTAGCTCATAGGCTCATTAGCTTGAATTACATAGGAAATCTAGCCTCAAAAACATGTCAACATAAAAATACTAATCTAATCACATTTTTCTATGGGCACACTTGCCCCAAAATGGTACTTGTTCACCAACTTAAACAAGACATATTCATTAAACACGTAGGGTTCATCTTTGGGGTGTTAGATTCCCCTCCCCCTTGTTTATATGTTATCTTAAATGCATTATGTTCATATATCTTAAAAAAAGGAATATTTAAAAAGATGAGGGTACTCCCACATGGAGTTTTCATGTTCCCAAGTGGCATCCTCATGACTCAAATGTGTCCACTATACCGTTACTAAAGTGATCACTTGATTCTAGAGCATATTGAACTTCCTACCCAAAATTTCCACTTGTTGGTCCTGAAATTTTCCCCTAGGCTCCATCTAAAACATATTTCAATCAATTACATAATTAACATTGAGAATATAATTTTTAAATAATGAAATGTGAAACAAATTTTGAATATGCATGGATCTTAGGAATGCAATTGCATATGTAGCCAGACCAATGCTCTCTAGGATTTCAAGTGGATCACAAAATCTATCGATCAACTTTGACAAGCTTCCCAATTCCAATAAACTCTTCTTGATCTTTAATTTTAAGAAAACATGATCGTCCACTTTGAATTCCCTATTTAGGTTTTTTGTTTTTCCTAGGAACTTTTTAGCTTCTGATTGATTTTCAGTATTTTCTCTTCCATTTCTCTAAGACAATGTAGATGAGTAATGGTTCTATCTACTATATTTCCCCAACTCACAGATGCTTTCCATCTTATACAATATAAGGTCTTAAATGGGCTCATCTTTAAATATGTTTGATACCCATTGCTATATGCAAAACCCAGAACTACAAAAACTCTTCCCATTTTCATTCGTTTTTCATCACATACATCCTTGGCATATCTTCAATCACATCATTGAACCTTTGTGTCTACCCATGTCACTCTAGATGATATAATGTACTAAATTTTAAATGATTACTTTAGGCAAACAATGTCACAAGCAATTTCCTTCATATAAACTTCAACAATATTTGTTGCCTTGTGTGTTGAACTTACTAGAATGAAATGGGCAGGCTTAATGAGATTATTCATCATTACCATGATAGAGTCTTTTTGCCTCACAACCTTCGGAAAATTTATAATAAAATAAATATAAATGATTTCCCATTTCCACTCAGGAATGGGTGTTGATTGTAGAAACAAACTAGACTTTTATGCTCCACCTTAACTTTTTGGCATTCTTAACATTTGCATATAAAATCAATAACTTATTTTTCCATTCATGGAAAAATGTATTGATTATTTATAGCTGAAATTATTTTTTGGAACCCTTCTTTTATACCATAAGGCACCTTGTGTCTCAATTAGTATTACACTTTTCATCCCTTACGAAATTAGCACATAATTTTTTCCTTTGAATGAGACGATTCCATCCTCTTCCAACTCATAATTCCCATACTTTGGCTATAAACTACTTTGTTATTGATCTACTTTGAACTTTATATATTTCTCACTGAATTTTTCAATTAACAAGAAGATTTTTGGAAAAAATCACATTGAAAATATTTGGTCGATGCGTTTTGAACCAGCGAGTGTGGTTCATCTTCAGGACAAGATGAAAACACTGATCTCACAAGAAGGCTAAATAAGAAGATAGGCCATCCTTATGGCTAGAAGAAAATGACTATATTTGACTAGGGGAGGGAAATATTTAAATTGTTTAAATAATTAATGATTAATATTTATTTAT
>APFE031163925.1:55824-124006 GCA_000404065.3 Pinus taeda
CAGTGAAGCGGGTTTTCAGGTATTTGCGTGGCACTAGTGATTATGGTTTATGCTACCAAGGAAGACCAGGATTGGATAGAGTGTTGGATATTCGTGGCTTTGTTGATGCCGACTTGGCTGGAGATTTGGATTAGAGAAGATCTACAAGTGGGTATGTGTTTAACCTATTTAGAGGTGTAGTCAGTTGGCTAAGTAAGAAACAATCTGTAGTGGCACTATCAACTATAGAGGCAAAATACATGGCAGCCACTCATGCAAGCAAGGAAGCAGTTTGGTTGCAGAGATTGTGTTCATGTCTGGGGTTAGTACAGGGAGCTATAAGAATAGACTGTGACAGCCAAAGTGCAATTTTCTTGGCAAAGAACCCTGCTTATCATTCAAAGACAAATCACATTGATGTTCAGTATCACTTTATGAGGGATATGATAGAAGACAAAAAGGTCTTGCTAGTAAAGGTCGACACTTTGAAGAATACTGCAGATGCATTGACAAAATCTGTGAGCTCTGAGAAGTTCTCTTGGTGTAGAGAAACAATGGGCATTTTAGGGTTGGAAAAATGACTAAGCTCTCGTGTGGCTCCCTGTGGAAAGAAAACAACAAGTGGGAGATTTTTGGGTTGTGTTATATTCTTTCCACGACTAACCGACATAGTGAACCGGGGGATTAGAGGGGGGGCAAAGCCCCCCCTTCGTTCCACCAATTACGCAACAGGGGGGGTCATAGTGGGGGCAGAAGACCCCCTTGTCTAGGGGGTTTGAGGGGGGTAGGTAGGCCCCCTCTATGGGGTCTGGGGCAGTGCCACAGGAAATTTTTTTTTGGACCCTATATTAGGTTGGACGAACCTACCTATGGTTTTCGATCCATGGTTTTGGACGTAATGGTTTTCGGTCCATGGTATTGGATGCTTCGACATGTATAAATATATATTGTAACATTGAAAGGAATATAATGAAAAGTCAAGATGGTAGTCCTAGTTTTGGGATCTAGTGGGAAATCTTTGTGTATATGTGTTTTATGTGTTATGCTCTCGCATTTTTCTTTTTCTTGTGATTTAGAATTTGTATGCAGGTAATTTCTGTACGGGGTTAAAACCTACAGTGTGATGATGACGATGCTAGAGGAGTGAGAATATTAAACAAAAGTGTTAGAGCTACTCTACAGGACTGGTATAGGCATGTGTTAAAAGGAATATGACAATGTTCTAAACATTACATTGATCGCAATGCCAGTATTATGAATATTTTCTTTATTATATGGAGTGACTCCAGAGTACTAGACATGAAGCTTATGAATGAAGTAATCATCTCATTATAATTAGGATCATATGGTAGTTTTTACAATGCTAACAACCATACTCAAATTTAGAATGTAACAATGAATTATCTAGAACGTAGGTATTGAGGACAGATGATATAAATGAATAGTGCAAGATTTTTTATTCATATTGATGAGCCTTGGTATTACAACAAGAATGTTGCAACTCCCAAGGCTACCAACTTTAATTATCAACCTGGGGTTCATACAAACACAAGAGGTGTTGGCAACATATGTGCGGCATACAATGTGTCCTTCCTATATTTTCATGATGTAATGGAGTGCATGTACTGAAGTCAAATCCTAAACTAATTTCAAGAAATGAAATGTTCGAAGTGGAACCTTAACCTATTGGAAGAAATAAATTACAAGGAATGAGACGGAAATTCAATGCTAAATCACACCATTTCGTAATTAACTACTAAGAAACTATGCTTTGCAATAATGATAAATTATCATGAAGAAAACACTACTATCTAAGAACGGAACTAAGAAACATCAAATATCACTAATGTGGAAGTAAAGGGACCAAAATAAATCTTTTCTTTTTGTCTTTTCATATTTTCATGCAAAATCAAGTATGCAAACTAATTTGTTTTGGTGATGTGGTAGGTGAATTAAGGATGTTGTAGGTTGGACGAAAGAGTTAGGAGATGGTTGGATGGTGTGGGAGACCCTTGGTAGGCTTTTGGTGACTTCCTAGAGGTTTTATATCAATTTTCCCTCAAAACAAGTCATTGTAGGAAAACCTACAAGATGTACTGTAAACCTACAGAATGATCCTCTATGAATTATAGAAACCTACAGGATACATTAGAGAGAAAAATGTGAGGTGTTGGAGGTGATGGGAGGTCTAGGAAAGGTGTGTGATGGGTGGAATGGAGTGGGACAATTCGTAGGATCACTCAGAACTCAAAACCAAAGTCGGGAGATGGATGGATTTGTTAAAAAGGCTTGGAGAAGTTTCAAGTTGATGCATAACATTGAAATTGGGAATTAGGCTCTTGCATCATATCAAGCTGAATAGGATGCCATGGTCCTCTTAGAGATACATAAAATTGTTGCATTAGAAATTGACTTGCTCCATTGTTCTCTTCGTGAACCTCTTTCAACCTTGGTAATGATCAACAACGTTTAACATCATGTGGTTCTGTAACACAAATATTGGAATTTTCTTCTGCTTCATCTTGCATTCTTAGCATTTCCACTTTTTTTGTTAGATTGCTAATAATTTTTGTTTTAAATTCATCAAAAAAATTTCCAAGTTTAGCTTGACTTATTGATCTTGATGCTGATTTACCTACCCTTGATTTTCCTCTTGATATCTGTTTATATGTTTCAAAAATTTCCTCAAATGATAATTGATATACATCACCTCTAATCATGAGATTAAGGAGATAAATCCATTCATCCCTAATTGTTCTAAGTAAGAGGGTTTTTAGTGTGTCAGATCCTAAATGGTGTAGCTTTTCCCTCTTAACATTATCCATGAAGCTCTCTATTAGATCCTCAAGGCTCTCATCTCTCTTTGATTCATTCTAAAGATTTCTTCCTTAAGATCATGATCTTTATATTTTTCTATAAATATATTTTTCATATCATTCCATGATCTTATTGAACTAGTCCTTAAACTCATGAACCATTTAAGAGCTCTATCCTTCATTGTTCCTGGAAACAATATTCGTTTTTGAGTTTTTAATAAGTAACCATAATATCTACAAACAATTTCAAATTCAAAGAGAGAGGTTTCCAGATCCTCTGACCTGAGACCATGAAATTTTGGAAGTAAATATGGAGGGATGTTCTTCATGTGCACACTACCATCAATATCTTGGATGGGAAATCTAAGAGGATCTTCTTCATTGTCATCATCTTCATCCATTTCTTCTACATTCTTTGCCATCTTCTTCTTCTACCTACAAAAGTGAATGGTCATATGGCTCTTACTGCACCATGTGATCAAATATGGGGGGTTGGTGTTGGAGAATTTTCTTTTTGTTTTTATGATTGAATGAAAACTATAATGCAATGCAATTTTCTACTTTTGAAATTAAATATGCGTAATGAAAATATGCTTTTTTATCTTTACAAAAATTAAAAAGAAATGAATCAACTAGGGGAGAAAAAATGCATACTTTGACACATCCCTGGCAACAACACCAAAAAGTGATGAGCCTTGGTATTACAACAAGAATGTTGCAATTCGAAAGGCTACTGACTTTAATTATCAACCCAGGGTTAGTACAAACTTAAGAGGTGTCGACACTATATGTGTGGTATACAATGTGTCCTTCCTATGTTTTCATGATGTCATGGAGTGCACGTACTAAAGTCAAATCCTAAACTAATTGCAAAAAATGAAATGTTTGAAACGGAACCTTCACCTATTACAAGAAAGAAAGTACAAGGAAAGAGACAGAAATTCAATGCTAAATCACACCATTTCCTAATTAACTGCGAAGAAACTATGGTTTGCAATAATTCTAAATTATCATGACCAAAATGCTACTATCTAAGCATGGAAGTAAGAAGCATCAAACATCACTAATTTGCAAGTAAAGGGACTGAAATAAATTTGTTTTTGTCTTTTCATGCAAAATCAAGTTTGCAAACTAATTTCTTTTGGTGATGTGGCAAGTGAATTAAGAATTTTTGAGGTTGGATGGAAGGGTTACGAGATATTTGGATGGTGTGGGAGACCCTTTGGAGGATTTTGGTGACTTCCTAAAGGTTTTCCATCAATTTGGCCTCAAAACAGGCCATTTCAGGAAAACCTACACAATGTACTAGAAATCTACCAGATGATCCTGTACGAATTACATGAAACCTACAGGATAAAACCGAGAGAAAAATGTTAGGTGTTGGAGGTGATGGGATATCAAGGAAATATGTGTGATGGGTGGAATGGAGTGGGAAAATTCCTAGGATCACTTAGAACTCAAAAACCAAAGTTGAGAGATGGATGGATTTGCTCAAAACGCTTGGAGAAGTTTCCTTGCAAAATCATGAAAATGTTGAGGGTTTAATGACCAAGAAAATCAAATCCAAATTGGATGGGACAATTACTTTTATTATATATGATGTATTAAGTCCCTAATCCAAGTGGAATAACTTGAAAAGGCCTATGATAACCCATGCAAAAAAAATAAAAAATATTACTAGTCGAAAAATCTATAAATCTGAGAACTATTGAGCTAGTAAATCTAAGGAATGCCTAACCAAATCAACTTAAAATGCATTGGGGTAATTTTCTTTTGTGAAATAAAATGTTTTTATGATATAATGAAATAAAAGTAATTTTATAGAAGCTCATTAGCATGATCTAAAAAATAACATAAATTCATTGTTCTTTGCTAAAAAGGAGGTCCAACAATCTAGATTTGGGAATAAGAAGACTAATCCAAGAAAATCAATGATTATTGTGAACTTCCACAGATTTTCCAAGGATGAAATAATGTTTGTGATCCTACAGAAGAACTTACATCAACCATTTAACTCTATCCTAAAACAAGAAATTGTTAATACTAAATGCAGAAGTAGAATGAAATAAAAACTTGAGATGCATGTGAATAAACAATGAAAAGAAGGAAAGGAAATGATACAAAAGGACTCTAAGGTTCTTGGGATGGCCAAGCCTAAGGAAAATCATAGACCTATGGATGAGAAAAAGATTTAGAAGCTGAACATGACACCAATCTTCATTATACTCATCAATAGAAGTACACCCCTACAAGAAAATACAATAGAGCTACAAAAGTACAAGCTCTCTCCACAATAACACTAATGAAAAATAACTCCCTAGAGGCAAATTCGACTTGGCACTTATAAAAAATGATTAGGAATTATTCCCCATGAATGGAGCAATCTTTCCCCACTAAAATCCCTTGATTAGTGGATCTAGTCCCCAATACTAGGAATTTGCATTAAATGGCAGGGAACACATTCCTAGATTTTCTAAATCATTCCCTAGAGGAAAATTTGACTTGATAATTATACAAAATGATTAAGAATCATTCCCCCTGAATGGAGGAAGCTTTCCCCACTGAAATCCTTCGATTAGTGGAACACATTCGTAGATTTTCTCAATCATTGGAGTTCCACAATTTGCGCCATAATTCCATAATATCTTGTTGACTTATTATTTACTATTGATCCTCCAATAGTAAGGAACAAGTCCCTAAATTATCTCTTCCTCCAACTCTTCATTATCTACCCAATATTCTCATAATATTCCACAAAAAAAATGATATTAGGCACAAATATTCAATTATTCATAAACCTTCCTAATGAATATATTAAAGTTAAAAATAAACTATCTAATGCAAAAAGGGATGTTTAATGTGCTGAAGGATTGTCAGAGGCCTTAATTTATGTTTTCAATTAGAGGCATGGGCCTCAATTTCTCTCTAATTTAGAGGCCCATCACATATGATAAACTTTTAGACATTATGTTGGTAGCATCAAGTTAATGTTGTTGAACAGTTGGCATTTTCTGAACGGTTGGTGGCACCTGATATGTTGGGATTGATGTCAATCAGACTAGCATTAGTGATAGAGGCAAATAATGTCATAATTGATGAGGATGTTGTTCAAGGGGGATCCCATATTTTCTGTGGTGTTCTATAGATAATCATCTTAGTATAAGTCTTAGTGGAGAGTCCATAAAAATGTGACTATTGTTATCACTTAAGAAATGATTTCTAAATTCGGAGCATCAGTTCTATTCCAAAGGGTTGGTGTTAGTCTTGGTCTAGTCTTTCCATGGTTGCTTTAGTGTCTAAGATCTAGAAAAGAGTCTTATTGGTATGGTCAAATAGGGTCAACACTCCATTCTTGCCCATCACTGGTCCCACATCACACATTATTTCCATGTGTCAAGCTTGTGCCAAGGTTTATATTTTACATCTGTTCCTAAGTCATAATGATAGATGGTGTTTAAGTTTCTTTTATGGTTTTTAGAGTCTAAGTCATAGGGTTAGAGTCTCATTTCCATCATCAAATAAAGCTCAATAACCTTGTTTTACACTTTATGGATCTCATATCATGTTTTGAAAGTCATGTGTTTAGCCATTTTGGAAAAATTTTGAAACTTGATACAAATCCACATTTTTTTAGTGCATATAGTGTAAAAAACCAGTTTTGCACTACGAAATCACTGAACTAGGAGTTTTCGTAGCGCGTTATGAAACCCCTGAAAAATCTTGTTTCAGCATAAAAAACTATGTTTTCTGCGTTTACTAGTCAACTTCCAGAAGGGGTCCTGAGCAGCTGATAACTCAATTTTGAAAATTGAAAGAGGCTTTTCTTCCTAAGATACCAAGATACAAAAACCTCTTTCATTTTCTTCCAATTCGTTTTGAGGTGGGAGGAATTTATGGTTAAGCGTGCGCTACAAAACTGCTGAAAGTCAAGCTTTGGCTTCTGGTTTTAACAGTCTTTTTCAAGATCAGTTTTTGGGCATAGGAAAGGGTATTGTGGAATTCTGAAGGAGGTTTCTCTTCATCAACTCTCCAGATACAATAACCTAAATCACTTTCTTTATAAGTGTTTTGAGTTGAGAGATAATAAGCTTTCTTTGACACCCTAATTTCAAAGAACAAATTTTTCCTGTTTGACATGTGTTTTTCAAGGATAGATTATGGACAGTTGGAGAAGTTTTTTAAGGAACCAAGAGAGGTTTTTATTCTAGACGGCATGGAAGAAAAAAACATCCTTCAGTTTCGTAAAATATGTCATGAGTGAGAATATAAGGGCTCTGCCCCACGTGCCATTTTCAAGGATCCTAAGCTTAAAAACAGGGAAGCATATTCCCTAACTTCTAGGGTTTGTCATCAGCAGTCAGGTGACAACATGGGAGGCTTCACCAAATTTCACTTCATGAGGTTGTAGCTATCAAAGAATGCATTTATATGTTTAGATAAGGTTGTTGTAATCATAATAAGGAGTTAGACTCCTAGCTGTATTAGGTCTCTAGGACTGCTAGTTAGCTGTGAAATGCATTTAAAGGTTTGTTTTATGGTTAGAATAGGTGTCACTGATGGAAAATTCGAATTCCCCTCATGTTGGAGGAGGAATATAAGTCATGTAATGAACTCTATATATTGAAGAAGATGTGATGCACAAAGGGTTGGAAATTTTCAGAGAAAGACTCATATTGTGCCATTGTAGAAGATTATGTTTTTATGAATGCAGACTTTGGCTTTACTTCTCAGGATTCAGAAAGAGTCCAATGGTGGCTTGTTTATTTTTGTCCTTATTTTCTCATTTACAGTAGTATGAATGCATGATACTTAGAATTCATTGTTTATGCTCTAACTTCCTTCATACATTTGTAGACTGTGTTTTCCTTTATGCTATTGATGTACCCTTCATACATTGAATTCTAGATGCCCTGAATTCCATATAAATCTAGTTTTATTGTATACTGAAGCATTTCTTAACTCCATAAGCCCAATGGATGCTTACTGATCATGTTCAACCATTCATATTTCTTCACTTGTTTCATAGAGTTAGCCATCTAATTCATTATCAAAAATATTTAATCTTGTGAGAGAGCCCTCTCAAGTTGGGAAGGCTAAGCCTTAGCCAAAAGTTGTTTTGAAATAGTTACTCAAGGTCTACCTGATCAGTATCCTAATCAGGGCTAGGTTTTGTGATAATAACTATGATGGTCGGGGATTCCTGAATTTTGGAGGAGTTTATGTCTCAAGAGATCAACTCAATTTCTTCTAAAAGTGGCATACTTGGAAAGTGCCTGGAAATATCTTTCCAAAAATATGTAGTATTCTACAAATGGGACTCTTGATCAAATGTTATGATCAGTCAAAGTAAAGACCTTGAAGTCCTTAGTATTAGTTCCTAAAACAACAGAAATCTTGGAAGCCCAAAGGCATATTTAAATGTGTTACAGTATTACACCGAGTCAGGGTAGTGAGAGCCTAGAACCTCGGAGACTTATTTAAAAGTGTTATGGGATTTCATTGAGCTAGGGTAGAGGGAGATTGAAAGCCCAAAGGATTATTTAAATGTGTTACGTGATTGTAGTGAGCTAGGGTAGTATGAGCCTGAAACTACGAAAATCTAAAAAGCCTATAATGAATGAAAAAAAAAGGATAAAGCATAAGGATTTTGTGGCAACTAACATATATGAGAGATATATATTTTTCTGACATTTGATGTTCCATCAAAAATTAAACCGTGTGCCCAAGACTTGGTTGTGCGAGAGTTTCATGATTTTTCGTGCCGTAGGGCCTTCATATTACTAATAAATAAAAAACGCTCCATACAAGTGTTTAAATGACTTCATACTATGAACAGAAGGATAAGGCATTGCTACGATATATTTGAGGGTGTGAAGTGAGTTGGAAACACACTAATTGTTATGCACACTAGTGGGAAAGTACCCAAAAGCCCGTAACTCCTATGAATTTTTATTTTGTAAATATATGGAAACCAGGGAATTTGTGCCTCCAACTCTATTAAGACATTCTTTAAGGGCATATATGAGTCAACAACTCTTGATCACAGGGTTTAAAGGACATGTGGTTCTATAACTGTAACAAATATGCACAGAGAGGTTAGTGCCACTTGATTAATGGTGACTATAAAGCCTGTCATAAGCTAAAGAAAGCCTCCCCTGATAATTACTTGCACGCCATGGCGAAATAAATGAAGAGAATGGCTTTGAGGACACCATATCAATAAATTTATGGGACCTAACAGAGTGTTGCAACTACTACAGGAAAGAGATACAAACCTTCAGTACTCTCAGGTCTTTGTGACATAATTAAGAAGGAATGGGGATCCTTCTTAGAGTGTACATGATGAATAAGACTTCATTCTAACTATGGAAGTCACTCAGATACCCAATAAAAAATTTAATGTGATTGTGATGGTTAAGTGAACAAAGCCCATATCCAGAATTGAATATGGTTATAGAGGGTGGGCAAATGGAAGAAACAACATATTGAAGTTCCATGTAGAAGAATGCTTCTAGAAAAAATGAAGGACTATAGAGGTAACATTGTTCCTAGTGCAACAAAGCTATAAAATCATGGAGTGCAAATGTGCAAGGTGGGGAATGGAGAATTGTTGATTGCGAAGGTCTATAGTGTTGTGTGTTGATATTGTGTAAAATAAAGCATGATTGTGACTAGGTGTTAATATAGAGACAATGTAGAAGAGGGTCGTGACTAGAGTTGGATGAGTAGCAGAGAGCACATTTCAAAGGAGAACTGGTGATTAGAAGGCAAGGAGTTGGTATAGCAGTATATCAAGTTTATAATTTTTAGCCTAGGTATTGTCCTTCATTTTAAGTTTGAAGATTTCATGAAAAGTAGAACAATGGCTAGAGAGAGTAGTAGCATGCATTTATGATAGGTTGGTGCCTCTTGGAAAGTGGTGGCTTACTATCTAAAAGCGGTTGGAGCCTCCTATGAGTGTGTGCTAACGAACAAATTGATATATTAAGTGGGTGCTTAATTTACATCATAATAAAAAACATATTTGTTGTTTTCTCCCTTTGGGTTTGCATGTAAAAATACCTATCTCAATATGTGTGTGTTGCTCATTTGATGGCTTGTGTGTACATGTGGGTGGATTACCTTGCTATTTATTTATTATTTATTATAAATTTCCTCACAAGTAACTCACAATAGTGAAAAGAAATAAATATTTGGGCTTAAAGTTCTAAGAACATCATTATCACTGATTCACTCCCATTTCAGTAATTCGTTATTCCAACAATTTCTATCAAAGTAAGTTCCTTCTGGAACATTTTAACTATTGGAAGGTAGATCCATCGAGAATTATGTCTAGGCAAGAGAGTCAGGATGCATAATTAATCAAGGTACCAATATTTGATGGGAAAAACAATGCATTTTAAAGGTTAGTATGGAAGCCTATCTTATATCCTTGGCAGTAGATGCTTGGAGCTCTGTGTTGGTGGATTATGTTGTTCCTGATGTCCCTCCCATAGATGGAGACAATAAAAAGGTGTATGGAAATAATTATAAAGTGAATAATTCCATTCTCTTTGGCCTGAGCCAATTTGAACTTGTAAAATTTATGCATTGCATGTCTGCTAAGGAAGTCTGGGTCAAGCTAAATAAAAGTCATGAAGAATATGACAAAGTCAAGCAGACCAAAATTCAAACTTTCTGAATGAGGTTTGAAAGCTTAAGAATGAGTGAAGAAGAGAGCATAACAGAATACTTCCTCAGAGTTGATTAAGTAAGCAATATGACTAGAGGACTTGGTGAAACTATAAATAAAAAAGTATAATAGTTCAAAAAATATTAAGATCATTGCATATGATATTTAATGCCAAAATACTTTCCATTGGAGAGATGTCTAATATAAATAATCTCATAATGGACTAACTTCCTAGTACTCTCACAACGTATGAGATGAGAGGAAGAATAGAGAAGCTTGAACCAAAGTAGGTAGCTTTCAAGGTGTCCAATAAGGCTAGGGAGCACAAATATCATCATGATTTCTCCAGTTGGGAATATGATAAGGAGATGGTTGACTTTTATGTGAAGCTAAAGACTGTCTCAAAAAAGTATAAATGGAAATTTGCCTTCAAATGCTTTTACTATGGAAGAGTTTGACATTTTTCATCCAAATTACCTTATAAATAAAGGACAGAAAAGGAGCATGATTAGAAGCTTAGAGGCAAAGCTGAAAAACATCAAAACAAGAGTCTATCTAAGAAAAATGTGCTCTACTCCAAAGAGGATAGAAAAACACTAGAGTCAGATAAAAAAAACTCCTTAGAGGATGAGTCAAATTAGTGGTTACTCATGGCATTTGGAGTAGACTCCAAGAAACAAAATATTACAGACTTTGAAGAAGAAAAAGAAGAAGTAGGAATAGAGGACTTTGAAGGGGAACTCATCAGTGCTCTTGATGAGCTAAATAAGGGTAGAAGAAAGAACATGAAGCTAAAATAACAACTACAACATGTTGAAGAAAGTATGCATAACTCAAACTATGAGAAATTTATTTATTAAAAAGAAAAACTTAGAGAATCCATTAAAAAGTAAATACAGTTTAGTGCTTTGACTAGAAGAATAAAAAAAAACATGTGACAAACTAGAAGAGAAGAACATGCATCTAAAGTAAAAGTTGTTTAAGGAAAATAAGGAGATGATCTCAGACACATGCAGAGAGAAAAGTATATCCCTAAAAGTAAAATTAGAAGAAGTTCTTAACCATTTAATCCATGAAGGGAAGAAAATTGTCTTGAAGAAGAATTTGTCTCTCTAAGAACATATGTTGAGAGATTGGAGACTGAGAAGGGTTAAAATGAGATTTTTCTGAAGGGACAAGAAAGTTAGATATGAGTCTGAACATCCCAAGGTCCCTAGAGAAAAAAATAGGTCTGGGCTATTCTAGACCACATGAATCTTCTTTGAGAAAGATGAACTACATATTTGTAGGATTTGAGGAACCTTGGAGCTATGCAATGATGCTTCAAGAAACAATCAATGAAGATTAAAAGGTAGCAAGTAAGAGAGTAAGCCATCACTAGAATGAGAGTTCCAACTTCTCAAAGTAGCCATACTAATGGATAATGAATCAATCATCAAGACAACAAAGGTAACTTCATGAACAAACTGATGAACTTTCCAACTGTAGGTACTCTAATATATTTTATGGTCATTTTTATAAATGTCATATCTTTGAACATAAGACTATTGATTATAGAAGAGTAAAAGTTGAAAGAGATGAAAATTTTAGATACAATAAGTATCAAAATTATAGATCTCAAAAATATCCTTCCAAAAATAGAAATCTCTTATCTCCCCTATTAAGTGATGTTGAATTCTTCAAGTGTAATACTTTTGAGCACAAGGTGAAGAAGATTTGAGTAGTCATCTATGTCCTAGAATACTTGGCAGCCATCTTTTCAAAAGGATGAGAATATTTGGAAGTGTACATCTCGAAATAGGATGGAATGTGGACTTGGTTTGTTGATGCATGATTAGGAAAACATATTGTTGGGATGGGGTCCCCTCGGTTAGTTTTGGGGTTAAAAGCCCACGTTTTTTTTGTAAATTTTGATGAAAAGATGTAAAGCCTCCACAAATTGTCGATGCCGAGCGCGTAGGTCATTAGGAGTCAAAAAGGATTTTTACCCTCATTAAATGTAAATTTGAGTCGGTTTGGAGATCTACCAATGGTCTAAAAACCATGGGATTGTATAAATAGGTGTGTCTTAGAGAGTCTAAGGAAGATCTATGTCTATGTATATGGGTATGAATGAATGGAGGTTTAGGGAGGTAGCACCGAGAGGTAAGCCTTAGAGGGGAAAACGGTTCTTCAGCTAAGTGCACAGAGGTCTAGAGTAGTGTCCACAACTAATTGCACAGACCCCTACAGCTGAGTGCACAGGGAATTTTTGAGTATGTAGCTTGATACTGAATGATCAATAAAGAACACTATTGAAGAAATTCATATGTTTTATCTGTTTACCTCTATTGTTTATGTTTGAGATATATGTTACGATGAAATAATGTCTTTATGAAATAATGATGTTTTGATGTGCGGAGCTACTAGATAAGTATTTTTAAGTGAACGCAATACATGTTGAGTATTTAAACGAAGATCATAATACCTTCTATTACGTTTATCATGAACTTAAGTAGATATGAGTAGATTCGTATCTAAGGATAAATTATGGTGCACGTAAGTAGGTAATTCATCTGTTCAGGATCTGCAAAAGCTGATCGTCAACCTTTGCAAAGGTCTAGGGGCCGTCCGAAGGGAGTTATAGTACCAAGCCCTAAGGGCTTATAGATCTACGCGGAGGCATATCTAGGGCATAAAATTACATCAAACTGATCTTTGGATGCAAAAACTAGGTTCTAGCATCCCCACATACTACTTCAAGTGATATTTTAGTCCCCATTATGTGGGTTTATGTTGAAATGGCCATCATTATAGGGATTTTTTTGGTGCGGCTAACTCTAAACCAAGGTCAAGAACCACTAAGACAACAAATGATTCCATTGCCAGGACCGGGATCTGCATAAAGATGTGTGATGTCACATCACTAGAATCTGACCAAGAAGGAAATTAAGAAGTGCTTGGAGAGGAAGATCCATGAATTCATGGTGCAAGAAAACAAAAACCTGCACCTGATGAAAGATCAATGGTTGGATAGATATTTGCACATGGAAATACACAAAATTTTCATCTGCACCTTCCTGATCGAACTATACGAGTGCACAACTAAGTTGGTAGATGACCAAGGAAGGTGGTGGCTTGACAGTCCAATAGTGTGGACCCCGAAGCTAGTGTGGAGTTTGGAAGATTCCGAGGATAATATCATGTGTGATGTTGATCATTGACTTTAACGGGTTATAGGAGTATTTTCTACAAAGTTCGCAGTTGATACCTCAGTCAACTATAGCCAAGCAAAGTGACGCTTCTTCAAAGGACTGCGAGGTAATTACCTAAAATATTTGAATACCTTCATTAAGATGTTGTTGTGTGAAAAATGGGTTATGCCGTTGCCTTGATGTTCAAAGCTACGTAAGGTGGGAAACTCTTAAGAGATCGAGGGAAGACAAGTCCTTAATATATCCCATTGATTGGACCTCCTTCGAGCGATGATGAAGCAATGGTACAAGCCTAACTGTGGAGTGGGGTCTAGCTAATAATACAAGGTTTTCCATGGATACATTTTCCATCCACTCGACCTCCACCTTCACCTCCATAGCCTACACCTTCACCCACACCACCACCACCACCTCCGCCATTCAATATGTTGAACTCAGTAAAGCTATAAATTTTAAGAGGTATAGGGAGTGAAGATACGGATCAATTTTGGTTTGTTGTGAATGATGTGTGGACCGTACATTACATCACTTATGCCAACATAAATAAGGTGTAGTCGGTTACCACTCTGCAGGATCGCGCATTGACATGGTACATCAAATATTGCACTGATAATCATTTTGCATCGTTAGTAGGCACTAAGGTTGCTTTGAACAAAGAATGCAGTAAGCCTAAGTCTGACTCACAATCAGTAGTTGGACTCAAGGAAATCATGGTGAGGGCTGGTGAAACGCCTTGGGAGTTAGGTCAAATATTGAAGTGTGCAATCCGCAAAGCTAATATGTAGCTCACAGATAGCTAGCACTGCCGGTGGTTTATAGCCTCGCTCCTACCCCAGCTAAGGATTTCTTTATTGCAGTAGAAGATAGGGACTTAGGAAGAAGCCCTGTAAATCATGATGAGATTGCATGAAATGCATATTCAAGACACGTCTTTGGGAGTTGAACAAATTCACTCGTAATTGCAGAACCTTTGCTTGAAATTGTAGAGCTTCAAAAAATAAAAGAAGGTTATGCTGGAGGTACACGAGGAATTATGTTGCATCAAGTGTAAGAGACAGGGGCATGATAAAGATCATTTCCCTGTCTTTGCAAATTATATCACAAGGGGTACCAATGCCCCTGAGGCAGTAAGCTTCAGCAGAACCATGTATAGGGCCCACACTACAATGCACTATTTGTCAAGTGGCTGGAAAACATGTAACTGATATATGTCATTTGCTACAAAAGTTCATTTAAACACTGCAAAAATTGTTTTGCTATTTCAACAAATTGGTGGGCCACGATGACCGCCACTGCCATAGCTACTTATTGACGATGGAGAGAATGCCTATGTACTGAATGCAAGCAGAAACTTAGCCTCTGTATCAGGTCACTTGGGGAGCATGTGGAGGATATCAGTGTCGTGGATGAGGATGAGGAGGAGGAGGACTTGGTAGAGATCATGGCAAGGTTATTTTCTATAATAGTGGGACACCAGGGCACTATGCAAGGGAGTGTCAGAATCAGGCATGCCCATCATGTCAATACTATACTTAGTTTGACCACACTATAGAAGAATGCCTTGTGCTAATAGGTAATATTCATGATAAGAAGGCGCAAAAGAAACATCATATGCAAAAGTTACAAGTGACGAGACTTAATCCTCGCGACGGAGACCCGAACGTCAATATAGTGTTGAGAAGTGGAGTAATGACTAGGGATGATAAGGGAAAATAGCCTGAAGAAGATGGATGGGTCTACCTAGCCCCAAAAAAGGAGATGAGTTTTGATCTCGAGCATGCAAAGGAAACATTTATGGAGGTCAAGAAAATCTTCATTGAGGCATCTACATCTGGAAGTCAAAACAAAGTTCTAGAGAACAACATGCCTACAGAGGTTGTTCTGTTTGTACTTACAACATTCCTCGAGACTTGCATGAAAATTTTGTGTGATAGAAAGGCTATGAAAGGCTTACAGGAGTTGATAAAAAATTGTGCTGGTAGGTAAAATGCTCCTGATGGACACTGTGTAGTCAGAAAGAATGGAAAACATAAGGCAAGGATAGGGCGGAAGATGAGGCTCACCGTAGAAATAGGAGACTATGAGATGCACCTAGTTATTTTTGATCTAGGGTTTGATGTGAACATTCTCCCTAAATAAACATGGGAGAGAATGGGGAGACATGCACTATAGTGGTCTTTGTTGAACTAAGGATGGTGAACCAACAGAAGATTATCCCTATGGGACGACTACATGGAGCCACTATAGATATCGAGGGTGCAAGCACGCTAGTTGACTTTGAAGTAATAGAGATTTTTGATGTCAGTAATCCATATCCCACACTACTCGAAATTGATTGGGCCATCAATATGAATGGCTTCATCAACGTAAAGAACATGACAATGTCATTTCACAGAAAATCGCTCCACCTTATAGTGACATTGGACCTTGTAGAAGGGTCGTGCTATACTGAACTGATCTGTGACTATGAAGAAAGTGATGATGACTTGGATCAAATTTACAAAATAATAGCACGAGACGAAGACTAGATTAATCCAACAATTGATGGATGGATTGCATGGGTCTGCGAAATCTCCTGTACCTTAGATTTGGATGAAGAGTTGGAGCACTAGCAGAATAGGTTGCATGAAGTATCTACACTATGTTGCAATATGATGACTAAATCATTGTGTTGTGTGTCATCGAAGTTAAAAAATTTACCATATTGTGATGGTTTAATGGATGTAGATAAATTTTTGGATGCCTTCGAAAGAGATGTCTCTTAGGATCATTTCTTCAAAATGCTAGATTTGGTGCTGCATGCTACAACCTACATTGTGGTGGGCTATGCACAAGGACAACTTTGATGAATGGCATGATTACAAGAGAATGATGAGGTTGCGATTTGGTTGTCCTAAAGTGCAATTAACTGAGAAATGTGGTGGAAAAATTATTCACGCGGTCATTTCACAAAATGGACTAAAGTCTATGGAACAAAGCCGCAGTCAGAGTGGGTAAACTTATTTTGTCATACTTTAGATATAATCCCTATGAATTGGTACCTTGAAATAGAGATCCACCATGGCACCACAAAATGGGATATATTAAGGGAGGATTTCTTAATGACCTTCAGTTTTGAAGATGGGTTCAAAAGCATTGATGAAGATCTATAGGAGGTTAAGGCAACGATCTTCAGAATTTCACAGGATCCTTTGGAGTTGGTCCAACAAGATTGGAGAACCCAGCTGCACCATGCACTAGAATATTATAATGTGATTGTTGAGGTGGAGGAAGAAGATCCAAGAAATTTTAATATCCTAGAGGCAGAAGGCCACTGCAAGGTCAAAGGTCCACAGATAGAAAATCCGAACATCACTGCACTGCTGAAAACCAAGCAAGTGAATATTGGTACTGAAGCAGAGCCAAAATTTGCAAGGATCAGAGATTACTACAATGAAGCCATAATGGATAAAGTTACTGAGTTACTCTACGAGTACCACAATCTTTTTCCTACAAAAATTTCAGACTTGAAAGGCATCATAGGCGACTTGGGTGTGATGAAAATTACCTTGAAGCCAAACGCAAAGCCTATCAAGAAGAACCCGTATCACCTTAGTCCCAAATACAAGGAAATAGTTCGTTTAGAGATGGATAAGATGCTAGAAGCAGGCATCATCGAACCATTTGAAGAGTCAAATTGCATGAGCCTAATGGTGGTTCAAGAAAAGAAACATAAGGGAGAAATAAGGATTTTCATAGATATAACAAATCTTAATGATGCTTGCATCCATGATCCTTTTCTGACATTGTTTATAGATGAGGTTTTGGACAATGTTGGAGGGAAAGAATCCTATTCATTCATTGATGGATTCTCTGGGTACCATCAGAGTAAGATTGTGCTAGAAGATAGGAGAAAAACAACCTTCGTGAGAGAATGGGGTTGTTTCTAATATATAGTGATGCCATTTGGACTCAAGAATGCATGGAATTCAACGAATTTATTCACAAGTTCTTCGATGTGTATTTTGATCACTGGACAATGTTTGGATTAGTAAAGTACCATGTAGCCAATCTATGCTTAATCTTGGATACATGCCAAAGATACGAGATCACGCAAAGCCTGAAGAAGTGGTTGTCCTGTGTCCCTTTTGGAATTCCACTAGGCCATGTCAGATACAAGAAAGGGTTGATGGTGGAACCTACCAAGATCATAGTGATAGTATATTTGGAGGCCCCAAGGAGTGTCAAACAATTGTGCGCAACACTGGGCCATACTATATATTATCAAAATTTCATCAAGGCTTATGGTCATATTACTACGCCTATGGAGAAGCGACTGAATAAGGATGCTATATTCTATTGGGAAGAAGACTGTGAGTGTAGTCTAGATGTATTGAAAGAAAAGGTGGTCATCGCGCCGATCTTGGTCTTCCCAGATTGGAAGAAGGAGTTCCATGTACAAGTTGATGCCTCATGTATTGTGTTGGGGGTAGTGCTGACATAGGTTGGTGAACGAGAAATGGATCACCCTATAGCCTTTGCGAGTAGGAAATTATCAAACGCTGAGAAGAATTACTCAAAAATAGAGAGAAGTATTGGCTACAGTGTACGCACTTCAAAATTTCAGACACTATCTGCTAGGTAGACATTTCAAGATGTACACAGACTATTCGGCCTTGAAGTACCTAGTTAATAAGCCTCTATTGGGGGGGAATATATGTAGATGGTTGTTACTATTTCAAGAGTATGATTTACAGGTAATTTTGAATCCCAGAAGGTTGAATGTAGGACCTAGCCATCTATCATGAATTAAGATAGGAGAGGAGCCAACTAATTTGGAGGAAGGGTTGCCCAATGCGTAGCTCTTCACGGTGCACATAGCGGATAATAATTTTACAGATATTATCCGCTTTTTGACTACCAGAGTGGCTCTAGAAGGATATAATAGTCAGTAAAAGAAGGAACTAGTGGTGGGCGCGACATATTTTTCGGTGATCGTTGAACATTTGTATAAGGTGGGTGCTCATGAGATATTCCCAAGGTATGTGCCTGACTTTCAACAAAGTAGCATCCTAGATGAAGCTCATGGTGGGGCTGGAGGAGGACATTATGTAGGAAAGCAAACAACACAGAAGATTTTGCTTGCAGGATTTTGGTGGCCTACATTGCATAAGGATACTAAAGCATATTGTAAAGCATGTGATGATTGTGAGAGAATGGGCACACCATTGTGGAGGGAAGATTTTCCCCTAAATCCTCAAGTATCATTGCATCCATTTGAAAAATGGGCAATTGAATATGTGGGGTCAATCCAATATTTAGGAAATAAGACATGCACACACTATATCATCATCATGACAGAGTATTTGACCAGATGGGTGGAGGCACAACCCGTGGAGGATTGTACAGGGGCCACAACAGCTAAATTATTGTTTGATTGTGTTAACCAGGTTTCGCTGCCCAAAACTATTGATGAGTAATCAGGGTATGCACTTCCTCAATGAAATGATCAACGCATTGAGTCAAGAATTCTAAGTTTAACACTAGAAAAGCACACCATATCATCCTTGGGCTAATGGAACAGTTGAGGCCTTTAACAAGATCATGGAAAATGGGATAATGAACATTTGCAATGTGTAGTGAAATGACTGGGATGTGCACGTACCTACAGTGTTATGGGCGTACAGGACTACTTGCAAGAAGCTAACATGCCAGACACCTTTTTGACTAGTGTATAATGTAGAAGATGTGATGCGTATGGAATATATCAGGCATAGTCTAGGAATAATAGTTTTCACAGGGATGTTGGACCGCAAAGCCCTGGCAGAGTGGCTCGTGTAGCTAATATTAATTGAAGAAGATAGATTCTTTGTTGGATTGCATCAGCAAGTCCAGAGGGAACGTGAAAAGGCCTGGCATGATCGACACATCAAGTTGCACATGTTTAAGCTAAATGACTTGATTTTATTATATGATAGTAAGTTCACTAAGTTTCCAAGAAAGTTTCTGATGCATTGGCTAGGGACATCTGTTATGAAAGAGGTCACAGATGGGGGTACAGTTCAACTCGCAAAGATGAAGAGAGAATCTCTTTTGGGAAGGATGAATGGAAGTCGATTGAAGACATATATAGGAGATCTGGCTCAATGAATATATGAGGGTAGCATAGTCTTAGTGCTCCAGGTCACTGCAAGGAAGCACGAGACAATAAACTACACTGCTCAGTTTGAGGAACTATGCAGTAGTGGGGATGCGTGCAAAAGGGTGACGTCACAGTATAAGAAGCTGCATGAAGAGAGTTGTGGTATAATAGGAGATACTGCGCAACACAACTAGAAGGTGACCATTAGAGTCGATGTTCATGATTTGATAGCCAGGAGATAGTTAAGAGGAGCGGGCAGGCACATTTAAGGCCAAAATATTTGAATGTCTTCCACCAAAACAACATTAATGGATGAATTTCATGGGGAATATTTGGATTTGAATTCAAAATTACCCATAAATTACGCGTGTTGGTCCAGCATAGAACACTTTGCACCCTTAAGGTTTCTGAGTTGCGATGTTTATCACTTATGTATTGTGCATTATTCAAGGATTTGTTCTCAAGTTTGGAATTCGATAATTTACTAGAGTTAACCCAAAAATTCTTTTGTGATACCATGTTAGGACCAGGTCCAACTGAGACTGCAAGCACTCGAGGAACTATTTCCTTCGAAGGGGCTGTTCCAGAGGTAGTGGGCATGGAATCTATGGATCTTGTGCCTGTGGCACTGAGGTCACTTGGGCCAAAGCCTGCACATTTGCAAGAAACCCAGAACAAGAAGAAAGACAAGAAGAAGAGGTTGCTTCCCATGTGCAAGTCACCAAGGAAACATACTGCCACTCAGACACACAAGAAGGACAAGCAGCCCGAGAAGGTGATGGATTTGGAAGATGAACAAGGCACTAAGGATATAGACACTAAGGGAATGGAGCCCCTTGCCAAGTTTCCTGAGTATATCCCTCGACGAAAAGGGAAGGCGAAGGTCCCCAAGGACCCAGACTCGGATAAGTTCATTATTCATACACCCCTATTGCTAGAGCAGATAACCTTTGAAGGTTCTGCCTTATGCGGGTTCCCTCGCCTTACGACAGACAATTACATGAGGTGAGTGTACTACCTAGACTTAGGTGTCACTAAGTTGGAAATGGTTGAATGAATCCGTGGAGTGGATAATTCTGGATTGTTGAACCTGTTATGTGTGCCCCACTATCATTGTATTAATATTAACACCACCTATGTGTGGAATTTACTTACTCTCATGCACGATGGGTGCTTATGGCTTGGTGTGCCTATACGCATCGTGAACATGCTCTTCCATAGGATCATGCACTTGTCGCATGGGGGCTTGAATATGGCCAAGGAGTTTGGTGGAAAGGCAGGAGAAAGACACTTGGTAGAGTAGATGAAAAAGAAGTTTAAGCTTGTCAACAAGTTGTGCAACTATTCCATCACATCCATCAACATTCCTGTAGTGAAGATTTCGACCCAAATACAAGACAGAAAGGTTATGAGGAAGTGTCACGCAAGTGAGGTTCTGATGCCTATGATTTCATAAGCTTCACAATGCATGGAGGGCATTCAGTTTAACTGGTCATGGTATTTATGCAGTGAATTCCTTGTGAATTGCTGTGAGGTCCAGAGCAAGCACTTCCAATACATGTGTTTGTTGCTCTCCATCATGTTGGTCACCTGGGATCTATCAGAGGAAAATCGATTTCCTACATCGAAGGAAGGATTTGCGAAAGTTGTGTAGTTCACCTCCCTCTCGGCAAGGAAGGACCCAATGTGGGTCATAGAAACAAATATTTTCTTAGTGTTCATGGAAGTGAGCTTCTGCATGGCTATCAACCAGTGCCCAAGGTTGTCCCCAACCTTGTATGAGAATTTGTTTGCATATGCTACATTTAAGGAATATTTCCATCATGTCTACATTCAAGCGTGGAAGGACCTGGAGCATAAGTGGTTTGATTTACAACATTTGATCACCGATGATGCCATATAGGAAGTGACGAAGTGCTAGCCGGTAGATTGGCACACCTCGTTCGACTTGGGTGTAGGTGCCAGTAAAGTCATGGGGAGTTTAGCTAAGAATAAATGGAAGGATGCATCAAAACAAGTGGCATGAATGTTGGCCACATAGTGGAAGAAGGAATTCGGTGAGAAGGCTCGCATGGAAAAGCAGCGCGCTGCAATGGACTAGGTCAAGCAAGAACAGCATGACTTCAAGCATAGTGGAAAACCTCTGTCACCTAAAACTTGGGAGGAAGATAAATTTGAGTAGGGTGGAGGTAGAGATGAGGGGCAGAGCACCCCATCAACCTAACAGAGGGTGACCTCAACGAGATCGGTGACAAATTGTGGGATGCTACATCTGAAATGTTGCAGCCATTTGAAAAATAGTACATGCAGTCGCTGGAAATTTCCACAAGGATATGCGTGAACTATAGATCCAAACCAATCAGATATAGGTAGGCATAGGTCAAGAGAGCATCGCACGAACGAGCCTGGCACTAGGGACAAGTTAGGCTATAGAACTGGTAAGAAAAGTGGAACTTAGAATAGTTTCTTTACCAGAGGGGTCCCTAAGCACGGAATCATTTGATGATACGATCATCATAAGTACCCTTAGAAACATCAGCCTAAATATTGTAGTGCTCCATAATGAATTCATTCATGCACTGAAAATAAGAGTGACAATGGAATTGAGAGCTCGGGAGCAGTGTGCTCTTAGTTTAACCAGTGAATACTTGGTAAAAAATGAAAATATGTTTGTTGAAAAGACACATGCCCTAAAAGAAATAGATATTATCCATGCACAAAGCTCTAAGCTGGTAGCCGCATTGCAGAGGCATGCAAAATAGTGTCAGAGTTGTAAATACCCGAGGAAGTGCAACCAGAGGCAAAGGTACAAGTTGTGAGAGTTAAATTTGAACTCAACATGAAGATCATGGAGCTGCAGCTCAAACCACAACCATCAACTCCACCTGAGGTCAAGGAACAGTGTGGAGCCATGATCACAGAAGGAATGACCACGTTGGATGCCATAGTCAGTGACTGTTCAGCCTTATTCAAGCAGGAATTGGAATTTCTCATGACTCTACAGGAGGACCCAGGCCTGCAGATGCTTAACACATAGCTTTGTGAGCTCCAACAACAATATGATGTGTTCAGGGTGACAACACGCTCAATTTCTCCAACACAATGCCTTTCCAAGCTGCAGGAGGGGCAAGAACTTCATGCGCAGGTTGAAGAAGTTCAGAGGAAGGAGGTTGTGCTAAAGGAAAGGTTGGGATCTTAGTTAGATGAGGCTTACCAGGTTACCACCAACATTTAGGATAAACTCACGGGCTTGCAGACGACTCACCAAATAATGAAGTTGGCCATGGAAGGACTAGTTATGGAGCATCTCATCGAGAAAGTCAAGCAGGTAGCTACACATAGTGTTTTTGAGGTTGCAATTGTGCAGGTAGAGCTGGTGGAGCTTCACAGCAAGATCGCCATGCCAGTCGAGTGACTCGAGGGTGAGTCATGACCTTTGCATTGGAGGCCTATTGGGATGGGGTCCCTTGGGTTAGTTTTCGGGTTAAAAACCCAAGTTTTTGTGTAAATTTTGATGAAAAGATGTAAAGTCTTCACAAATCGTACATGTGAAGCACATAGGTGGTTAAGAGTCAAAAAGGGGTTTTATCCTCCTTTATGTAAAGTTGAGTCTGTTTGGAGAACTACCCATGGTATGTCGACCATGGGATCGTATAAATATGTGTGTCATAGAGGGTCTAAGGAAGATCTATCTCTATGTCTATGGGTATGAACGAATGGAGTCTTAGGGAGATAGTGTAGAGAAGTAAGTCTTAGTGGGGAAAATGCTCTCCAGCTAAGTGCATAGAGGACTAGAGTACTATCCACAACTGAGTGCATAGACCCCCGTAGCTGAGTACATAAGGAATTTTTGAGTCTGTGACCTAATAATGCAAGATCAATAAAGAAGATTGTTGAATAAATTCATGTGTTTTATCTGTTTACCTATGTTGTTTATGTTTATGATATATGTTGTGATGAAACAATTTCTTTATGAACGAATGATGTATTGATGCACGAATCTACTAGATAAGTCTTATTAATTGAACACAACACATGTAAAATATTTAAGCGAAGATCATAATACCTTCTATTATTTTTATCAAGAACTTAAGTAGATCTGAGTAGATTCCGATCTAATAAATTATGGTGTGTGTAAGTAGGTAGTTCATCTGTTTAGGGTCCGCAAAAGCCAATTGTCGACCTTTGCAGACATATATGGGCCATCCAAAGGGAGTTACAGTACTAAACCCTGAGGGCTTGTAGATATGCGTGGAGGCAGATATAGGGCATAAAAAGACATCACACTAATATCTAGATGTAGAAAGTTGGTTCCATCACCCCCCCTTACTGCATTAGGTGAGATTTTAGTCCACGCTACGTAGGTTGATTTCGAAAGGGCCAAGGGTGTAGGGTTTTGTTTGGCACAACTAACTCTGAAATTGGGTAAGGACCCACTAAGCCAACACATATGGTATGTGGATAGTGGGTTTCCCCAGCATATGATTGGGGATAAAATTGAATTCCCATCTTTAAATAAAAAGTACATAGGGAACAATGTCACATTCAGAAACAATGCTCCATCAAAAATTAAAGGCAAGGGTATAGTCAGTCTTGATGAAAAAACTAAATCTCAAAATGTATTGTATGTAGAAAGTCTTAAGGATAGCTTACTTACTGTGATCCAAATATGATAATATCTATAATGTAACATTTCAATCCAAATATTTTGAGATCTAACATGAAGAGAAAGGAAAGTTGGTGGGAAAGGTAGTTAGAAATCAATAATGTATGTGTTTGATGACTCTAGAGTAAGTTGTTATTTGATCAAGATAAATGAAACCCAGTCATGGCATAAGAGAGTTGGTCATATGAAATTTTATAGTCGAATATAACTCAACAAGATAGGAGTTGTGATAGGATTTCCATGACTATCAAGGCCTGATAATTCAATCTACAAATCTTGTCAAGTTTCTAAGTAGACCAGGAACCATTTCAAGACAAATCAATTATCTTCATTTAGACCATTGGAGCTAATTCACACAGAGTTTGGCTCAAAAAGAAAAAACATCCCAATAGGAGAGATGTATTTTATGTTTCTTATTGAGGCTTTTATGATATACACATGGATTGTGCTCTTACAAAAGAAATCATAAGCGTTTAAACATTTAAAGACATTTAAATCTCAAGTAGAAAATAAGAAAGATCTAAAGATCAAATGCTTAATATTAGATAGAGGAGTAGAATACACCACAAGAGAGTTTCAAGAATTTTGTTAAGAGCATGGTATGAGGAGGGAGTATTACATGGCCAAAACTTGACAACAAAATGGAGTATATGAGAGAAATAAAAGGAAAATCCAGTTGATGGAAAAAGATATGATGGATGAAGCGAAGATACCTCACATATTTTAGGGAGAAGCAACACAAGAAATAGTGTACCTATTGAGAAGAACACAACTCAAGCCTAATAGTGATAAAACTCTCTATGAGTTATGGAAGGGGAGACCTACGTTACTAAAACAATATAAGGTGTTTGGCAGAAAAATGTTCCATCAAGAAGAATGATAAAAACCTTGGAAAATTTGATTCTCATGTTGACGAGGCTATATTTCTCAAGTACTTAGCCAGAAGTAAAGGATATAGATTCTACAATAGAATAACAAAGAAATTTTTGGATTCCATTGATATAGTAGTGGATGAAGTAATGCCAAAATCCAAGTCTTACAAAGAAGACATGAACTCATATGAAGAAGAAATATCAACTACCATACTTGCAGATCAAGCAGAAATAGAGGTAGATGACGAATATGAAGAAATAAGTACAACAAGAAGGTCCAAAACTCCCTCAAGGTATGCATAGAAACAACGTCCAAACAATAAAATTATATGTGATCAAAGACTTGGGGTTCTAACTAGGAGAAGGTTCCTTGGCAACCCAATTTGCGCAAACCTAGCTTCGTTATCTTAGATTAAGCCCAAGAATCTTAGTTAGGCAAGTGAGGATAAATCTTGCATAATGGTAACAAATGAAGATTTAGCTCAAATAGAGAATAATTACACTTGAGAGCTTGCTTCAAGACTCACAACTAAAAATATCATAAGCGCCAAATGGGTCTTCAAAAATAAGCTAAATGAGCAAGGTCATGGGGTTAGGAACAAGCCTCGCTTAGTCTACAAAGGATATGCACAAATAGAGGGAGTAGATTTTAAAGAAACCTTTGCACTTGTAGCAAGACTAGAAATTATCAAAATGTTTCTACCTTTCTCCATTCCTAAAAACATGAAGGTGTATTAGATGGATATGAAGTCAAAATTTCTCATTGGAACTTTGGAAGAAGAAGTTTATATTGAGCATCTAGAGCGGTTCATGCTCATTGAAAAGGAAGAGTTTGTGTGCAAAATGAAAAAGGCCTTCTATGGACTCAAAGAATCCCCCAGAGCCAGGTATGTAAGATTGGATAGATACCTTCAGTAGTAAGGCTTTAAGAGGGAGACCATAGATAGATATTTGTTTATAATATTTGAAGATCACCATCTACTAATTATGGTAGTGTATGTGGATGATATAATCTTTGGTAGCGATCTGGAGCAGTAGCTACATTAATTTGTCGATTGTATGCAGAGAGAGTTTGAAATGTCCATGATAGGAGAACTATCATTTTTCTTAGTATTGCAAATATCTCAATCAAAAGATGGAGTATTTATCTCCCAGTCCAAATACCTGCTAGAAGCTCTGAAGAAATTTGGACTAGAATATTGCAAGTCGGTTAGCACCCACATGGTTATAGGTTGTAAGTTATGTGAAGAAGATGAGACACCACTAGTTAATAAGACTGTCTACAAAAAGATGATATGAATCTTGTTATATCTCACAACTTCTAGACCAGATATCATGCAAGCATTAGGCTTGGTGGCCATATTTCAAGCCTACACCAGAGAAAGTCATGTCATTGCTCTCAAAAGAATCTTCAAATATTTTCAAAACACAATGAAATATGGGTTGTAGTATGCCAGAAGAAGATAGTTTAGATTAAAGGCCTACAATGATCTTGATTAGGCAGGTAATATTGATGATAGGAAGAGCACCTCTGGTGCAACATTTCTTTTGGAAAACTACTGGGTGTCTTGGGTCAGTAAGAAATAAGACTTTCTTTCTTTATCAACTTCTGAAGAAGAGTATATTATAGTTGCCACTTGTTGCTCAAAAATTCTCTCGATTAAGCATGACTTTAAGGACATTAAGGTAGAGTTTAGTGATGCAATTCCAATCATATGTAACAAAACTAGTGCTATCAACATCTCAAAGAATATTTTCAAACACTGAAAGACCAAGAACATTCCTATGAAGTTTCACTGCTTAAAAGAATGGGTTCTTGCTAATGTTTTTTGAATTAAATATGTGTCCACTAAAGAACAACTTGCAAACTTCTTTACCAAGCCAATTGCAAGAGAGCCCTTTATATATCTCTGGTAGCAAAAAGGAGTTGTGACTACTCCTCCCAAATAAAACAATTACAATAAGTATTGTCAGCTTCTCAACTTGAAGGACCAATTGAAGAGTAAGTTTCATTGTCTTAGGGGGAGACTTAAAAAATATCCTTTTCCATTCATGAAAAAGGGGGAGAATATTACTAGTTTCAAGGAGAAGAACAATGATGAATAAAACCATGCCTGGTTTTAGTGGGGAGCTTAGTTTATTACCACCAGTGCCAAAGGGGGATATTGTTGGATAGTTGGAATTGTTTGAATGGTTGGTAGAACGTAGTATGTTGGAATTAATGTCAACTAGACTAGCATTAAGGATAGAGGCATCAAATGCTTGGATTGATGAACATGTTCTTCACAGGGAGTCCCATGGTTGTTGTAGTGTTCTTTAGAGAATCATCATACTAGTAGGATTAGTGGATAAGACATAAAACTATGATTATGATAGTTGGGGAGTCCTAGACTTTGGAGGGGATTATGCAGAAATATATCAGCTTAGCTTCTCCTAAAAGTTTTATAGTTGGATAATGCTTGGAATGATATTTCCAATGATATGAACTATTCTACAAATGGGCCTATGGATCAAAAGTTTTGATTAGTTAAAGTAAGGACATTGAAGTCCTTAGCAGTAGTGCCTAGAACCCAGGAAATCCCAGAAGCCCAAAGGCTTATTTAAAAGTGTTACGAGATTGTAGTGAGCCAGGGAAGCGGGTGCCTAGAACCCCAAAAATCCTAGAAGCTTCGAGGATTATTTAAGAGTGTTATGATATTGTTGTAGGATGAGGTAGTGGGAGCTCAGAACCCCTGAAAGCCCAGAAGCCTGAAGGCTTATTTAAAAGTGTTAGGGGATTGTAGTGAGTTAGGGTAGCAAGAGCCCGAAACCCTAGAAGGCCCAGAAGCTCATAAGGAATTAAAGAAAAAGGATAAAATACCACGATTTTGTGGCAAATAATAGAGATGGGAACAAGGAAAATTTTAAGGATGGAAAATTTTCTTGAAGTTTAGAAACATTGACGAATCTCACTAATCCCTAATATGCAAATTATACAACATTTATTGATATATTGCAAAATTTTAAAATTTATAATTATTTATATATAGTCTCTATATAATGTTGGTGATTTTTAAGGTAAAATAATTTTATATTCTAAAATTTGGGCAAATTATCTTTTATAAAAATTGGAAATTGACAAAACGTTTTTGTGGAAAAATCATGGAAAATTAGCCCACTTGGTGAACATTAGCCCATAAAATTTTCCATGGATGGAAGATAGATATTTTTCCAACACTTGACGTTCCGTCAAAAGTCGAAAGGTGTGCCCAGGACTTGGTTACACGATAGTTTCACGAGTTTTCATGGCCAAGGTCCTTTAGGCTATTAATAAGGCAAAACCACTGTAGACAAGAATTTAAAGGACTTCACGGTAGGAAAAAGAGAAAAAGGCATTGTGGGCATATATTGGAGGGTGTGAAGTGAGTCATTAGGACAATGGCAGTTTTGCACACTAGGGCTAGTATTTGGAATCCTAGAAGCCCATAACTCCTATGAAATGTTATTTTGTAAAGTTACAATAACCAAGCCATGCAAGCCTACTACTTTGTTTCGACATTTTTTTAAGACATTGATGAGTTGGAAGCTCCTAAGCGCATGGTTTAAATGACATATCAGTCAACAGCTGTAGTAAATGTGCACATAGTGGTAAGTGACACTTGATTAATGGAAACTATAAAGCCTCTCGCAAGTTGGAGAAATCCTCCTCTGATAATTACTTTCATGCCACAAGGAAATAAATGAAGAGAATGGCTCTAGGGACATCATATTAGTAAATTTATGGGCTCTAATAGAGTGTTGTGGCTACTGGTAGAAAGAGAGACACGCATTCCATACTCTTAGGTCTTTGTGAAGTAGTTAATAAGGAATTGGGATCCTTGCTATAGTGTGCACGATGAGTAATATTTTATTCTTAGTATGGGAGTCACTCAAATACTCGGTCAACAATTTAATGTGACTGCGATAGTTAAGTGAGCAAAGCCCATTTCTATAATTGAATATCATTGCAGAGGGAAGGAAACCTGATGTAGCAAAAGAATGGAGTGCCATGTAGAAGTATGCTTCTAGAAAACAAGAAGGACTACAAATATAGCATCGTTCCTAGTGCATCAGAGGAATAAAGTAGTGGAATGTAGAAGGGAAATGTGGGGGATGCAGAATGGTTGAGTGCAAAGGTATTGATTATTGTGTGATGATAATGCATAAACTAAAGGATGATTGTGACAAGTGTTAACTCAGAGGTAGTGTAGCAGTGTGTCATGACCAAAGCTGGATGATTAGCAAAGAGTACATTTCAAAGGAGGACTATTTAGTAGAAGGGAAGGAGTTGGTATATCAGGAGATCATGTTTATATTTTTGAGCATAGGTATTAGCCTATATTTTTAGTTTGAAAATTGTATGAAAAGTATAACAACAACTATAAAATGTAGTGGCCTACATTCATAATAGTTTGGTGCCTCTTCGCAAGTGGATGGCTTGCTATCTGAAGGGTTTTGGAGCCTCCTGTAAGTGGGTGCTCACAAACAACTTGATGTAATTAAGTGGGTGATTAATTTACATCACAATAACAAACATATGAGTGGTTTCTCCCTGTGAGTTTCCATGTAAAAACACATGTGTCAATATGTTTGCTGCTCATTTGATGGATTGTGTGTATATGTGAATTGCTTATCTTGCTATTTAGCTATAATGTATTATTAATGCACTCACTAGTAGGCGATATTAGTGAAAACAAATAAATATTTGGATTTAAAAGTATAAGAACTGACCATTATTGATTCACCCCATCTTAGTTATGACTTATCCTAAAGATTACAGGACTATTCAAAAGTATGAATAATGTGAATCCTTGATTGGTAGCGTTACAATTGGGGTGTTACAATTCCCCAAAATTACAATTGGAGAGTGTTGAGGTTCATACAACTTTGGGTTCAAACAATATTATGATGTGAATATTGGAAATCTGAGAATGCATCGAAAATGCAGTGACAGTGGGGTGATAATGTGGTTCGATGAGTGCAGTGGTAGAACTATAATGTACTAGAGGAAGATTTATTTTTATTTTCGAAACATTACATATTATACAACCTTGTCCTATTAGAGTACTGTGGATATCATGGTAAAACACAAAGGTTATTGTATTATGCATTATAGATATTACAATAGTGGATATGTGATTATTGTTGGTATTATGTGTTGATATATTATGTATAGTTCTTACATGTGTTATTTATTTGGCAATCATAGTGAGACCATACATAACAATGATCTTACCAATATTGTATTTTTGGCAATGTCAAAATAATAAAAAATCTTGAACTTGTGATAGTTAATTTGAACATGTCAACAACCAACTCATTCATTTAATCCTCACATCATAACATCCTAAGGAAATCCTCAACTGATCTGACCTACCAAATAAGAGTGGCCTTCTAGGAATTTCCACCAAGAGGCTTGGAATATAGGGCCCACAAAATTGTAGAAGGAATTGTTGGAGATAAGTTCAAATTCATGGCAGGAATTTCCGGTTTGGAGTGTGTAATGTCAGCTGTCAAGGATGATATTTATCCTTGTGGGAAATTATAGAACTAGAGAATGTAGTAAAAGGATGAAACCACCTTCACTTGATAAATTGATTAGTACATTATTCTTTTATTGGATCTAATCCTCTTATTCCATCATTAAAAGATCAATAACATTTACTATTATGGGATACATAAAAACCAAGAATTTAACACAAGGGATTTTTTTAAAAATTGAAGATTGGATATTATATGGATATGCATGGTTAATTGGGAGACGAGTTGTCATTTACAGATGAAAGTTGAATAAAATGGTAAAAAATTTTGATGGATGCACATAAGATTAAAATATAGGTTGAGGGTTTTAAGATATGGAAAGGATAGATTTTATTGAAAACATAACTACATGGAATCAATAGCAAAAGAAAGATGTTGTTGTGCCACAAGGTTATTTAGAGCCTTGATGAAAACTAGATCCTGTACATAATATTTTTCCTGAAACATACATAGTACACAACTACATCTATGAAATATTGGAGAGGAGATGCAACTACAAATTCTAACAAAAACTACTTAATTCACATGAAATAACAAACGAAAAAGTAGCAAAACTGATTATGTAAGACTACATCATACTATGAAACTACTACTACAAGAGCATGCAACTACAACTGCATACAACTTCGACTATGCTATCTCTGCTATGCCTCATCTACATTTATATAGAAATAAGTCAGTTAATCTCCTCCTCAGGCTAGAAGGGTCATGGTGGTGATGTCTCTTTGAAGCTCAACATGTATGGTAGTGGTGCCTCTTTGACATTGGAGAGGTCATGTAGTGGCATGATGCAGGAGGTGTTCAATGAGTTAATAGGAGGTAGTTATTTTCAACACTCCCCCTTAATTATGACTGAAAACTTAATCATGACTTAACATAACTTAAAAATTCCTATTGTTCTAAGTCTTAGCTAGGCTTACAATGACTAAAAACTTTGACATCACATTTTGGGCTAGATTTCTTTTTCCTCTCCTTCCAAATCTTGTATCCTCTAAATTGTTTCATCTTTTTCTTTTTGTTCTAGGTTCCAAGCTTTAGTTTTGTCATTTGTTTTTGCATCTCTTCCAACGTTATATATTTGTTTGTCATAAAAACATGGAAAATCATTTTAGGGTGTCCATGGATGTCCTTTACCTCTTCAAAAAGCTTCTTGTATGTTGACTCCTGCCACATGTCATCTTCAATAGTTTATTCTTTACCATTAATCGCTTGGTTATCACTTTGCTAGAACATAACTTCATAATAGAATTTTATCTCTTCATGACTCCAATACACAAAAACCTCATTGAAAATTTCATTTTCAATATCACCCATGTTATCTTCAACATTCATTGTTGCAACTTCTATGGAGACATAATCAACACATGGTGTTTCAAGCCATGACTCAAGAAAATTTAATTCTTCTTAAAATTTTGTTGTTTCATCTTGGTCGCTTATAACATCTACACACACAAAATAAATTTTAATTTTATATGGAAAAAAAATATTCATAACCATTTTGGTTCTATTCATTCTACTCTGAAATGACATATTTCTTCTCTTCTTCCTTCTCTGACTTTGTCGATGCCTCATAATCATGATTCTCCACCTCTACTTCTGCAAACAATTTTTCTTCCACTTGGGTTTCAGACATAAGTGGGCTTATCTCACGAAATCACAGTGTATCAATAAGACATTATATTGCATCATTTCTAACCAACCATCACTAGTGGATTATTCTTCATCAAAGTTAACATCAACAATTTTAATTGCTTGATCCACTGAATCAGTTGATTCTCCATTGGCAATGTTATCTATGCCAAAATTAACTCCCACTAGTAACACAACATCAACATTTTGATCCAATTTCAATTGAGATTCACCAAACTCTTCATATTTCTGTAGATTCACTGCTACAAAACCATCTTCATTTTCATCTTTGATTGGGTGCTCAGTATTTAGCTCAAAAATCAAAATTATTAGAATGATTTGAAACCTAAACGAACATGTCCATCTCTGAAAAATGATCCTAATGAAACTCGTTTCACCGAAAACCAAGTTCATATGAGCAAGTTATTTTGTTCTAATCACTTTGCTAAACAGACGAAATTTGCAAAAAAAATGCCCAATCATTGCAGAATCAGCAGTTCATACTGTTGACGTGGCAAGTGACTAGGTAGGGTTAATCATGGTCAACAATGAATCGCAGATGGACAAGTAGCATCATTTAATTGGGTTAAACAAGTGGTGTGTTGGCACAATCTTATTGGTTTGTTTTGGGCCAATGAACGATTTCCACGTGGCAAGTGGGGAGGTCGCCATTTGGCACCTCCCAAAGGCCTATACAAGGCTTAGGAGTGGAGACTTTTTTATGGTGGAGGTCGGGTTCAAACCTGTGACCTCTGGCATACCATCCGCATGTCTAAACTTCTCCCACTACTGTGTGTTTCTTACCCTATAGGTTCTCTACATCAATTTAAAGTTTAAGATTCTTGGAGTCTGTGGTTAGGAGGGCCAATGCATAGGCTAGCCCTCCAAATGTGATCACAACAACCAAAATGTTGGCGGTCATGGTTACACTTTATCGACGGATAGGCAAACACACCAACACCACAATCATATCCATCATGTGAATGTGAAAGTTATAACCCCAAATGGTTAATCACTCTGATAGCTCCATGTCAAATGGTTAATGTGATGTTAACCATCACAAGTGATAGCCCCCACCAAAACTGCCCAATGTTAATGTTATGGTTAGCTCTAATCCAGGTTTGAAACTAATTAAGAGAAGTTAACCATTAATTAAGCTCGAGTCTAAAACGGTTGAATTTTGGTGGTGCTAATAATTTCAGGCCCACCTCCACATTTAACAACTCTAACTGGAGTCATTCTAGATTTAGATGAATTTTTCTTGGAAAATACTATCTGAGTCATAGAGAAGGTAATTTTTGACCAAATTGAGCTCAAGAAGAGGTGTTCTTGACTAATTTGGATACTCTGAACACCTTGGTGCAGGTATCAGGAGACATAGATCTTTGTAAAACATCATTTTTCCATATTGAGCTAATAATAAGGCCCAAGTCATGGAAGATGAACCAAGGAGATGTAGTCCAGGAGGAGTGAAATCCTTTATCAAAGCACTCCGTTAAAGTGTTTCTTTGATGGTTTGCTGTAATTTAAATGTATGTTATTCAATACTTGTTTTTGAAGCTATTTTTCTCATGAATTTCATATTAAACTTTAACTAAATTTACCTGTTTACATACACAAACAACTAATGAAAACTTAGTACAAGAAGCAATAAGAAAGCACATGTTTAGGAATATGTAATTTATACTAGCATAGAAAAAACTAACAATAAAAAAATATCAAGTTGCTATTAGAGAAAAGGTTGAATTTCTTGATTGCTTGAGTTTGTGCAAGTAGGGTTTTAATGGTTGCAAAATTGTGATGCTTACAAGGCTAAAGTTGCAGAACCGAGAAGGGAAACTATTGATAGCATCTCCTGAGGTAATTCACAGAAGAAGGAGAGCCACAAGGCCACAATCTCCACCACTCAAAGTTCCAATTCTAGCTGCACTTGAAACTCCTAACGTTTTTCCTTCAACTGAGATTGAAGAGGTGCAAGTAGTACCAGCTTCTGAGCCTGAATCCATAGCCATTATGTCTGGACAAATAGAGCCTATAGGTCCTTCTTAAGAAGAAGAAGAATTCAAGAATTCTTTCTTCACTTTAACTAGGATGGTTAAAGTCATCTATGAAGATAGAAAAACTAAAATGGTTGGAGAGAGTTCTAAACATCCCCATGGACAAGGAAGCTCACGGGATAAAAAAAAATATGAGAAGAATGATTCAAAAGGGAATGGTGGAAATCCACCTCCATCTCCACTATCCTCATCATCTACCTGAGCATCTTCATCATCTCAAACAACTTCATCTTCCACTACCACCACTAAAACTTCCCATACTCATTCAAAAACCCCAAATGGAAAGACTCCCTTACTTAAATTGGACATTAAGTATGAACTTCCCATGTAAAATGGAGAGGTGAGTGTATAAATGTTAGACAATTGGATTTGACAGATGGAGGTATATTGTAGAATTTGGAACCTTCAAGAAGGGATTCATTGAGGCTAGAAGGAGAAACATTAGCTTGGTGGGAAGAAAATACTTAAGAGAAAATGTGAATCGATGATAAGATATCCATTACTTGGGTTGAATTTTTTTTTTTGCAATTAAAAGATATTTTTATCCTTTAGCCTATACACAAAAATCCATTATGAGTTGGACAAATTTTAGGCAGCTTAAAGGCCAAACCTTCCAAGATTATACAAAGGAGTTTAGGAAAAGGACTTTGTTTTTAGGAGTAAATTTGAATTTCCAAGATACACTACTGAAATATATTCGGGGTTTACATTCCTACTTGAGACATACTATCCTTCTGTTCAATCCAAATAATTTAGATGAGGTATGTGTGCAAGCCATGCACCTTGAATCTAGAGGAAAGAACATTCAGGAACAGGGTAGTAAGAGGAGGCCATTCAAGGGAAAGGTGAAAGAGAAGGGTTGAAAATGAAAGGGAAATAAGAATGAAAGTGGGAAGAAAGAAGGGGAGAAAATCACATGCAAACATTGTTCCAAAGAGGGGCATGATGAAGCCCACTACTGTAAATTACATCCCAAATTAAGGCATAAGAAGCTAAACAATAAGGGAAAACAAAATATGGCCTCTAACACAAAACATGACCTTCGTTTAGACTCTAGTGATGAGACCAAGATTTCGGCCATGGTTACAAAAGGGAATGAAACTGTTGGAAGCATGAGTTCATCACATAGTCAAAACAACACTGCAAATGAAGAGTCAAGAATAGAGTTGTTTCATGTAAGAGTGATTTCAAATCATACAAAGATTGATGCATTATTTGATAGTGGGTCACAATCAAAATTGATTTCAAAAGTCTTGTTAAAAAAACTAAACCTCATCATAAGCCATATCCATTGGGTTGGATAGTCAACAATGCAAACTTACAGGCTACAAGGAAGTGTTTATTCAAGTTCACCATTAATGGAAAGTTCATTGATGAAGTTGAGATAGATGTAGTTCCACTTGAAATCTCAGGAATCATTTTCGGTAGTCCTTATTTGTATGATAGGAAAGAATTATTTTATTGCCATGACAATAAATACATATTGCTCAAGAATGGGGTGGAGTACATTGTGAGATCCCATCGCAAAAAGCTGAACATTTCTTTGGTTAATGCAGGAAAGATGAAGAGACTAGTAAATGCAAGTAAAATTTTTGAGCTTCTCATGATCAAGAAAAAGAATGATATTGATTATGAATATTTTGAAGTTTCTGATGATAAATTGAATTCTAATTTGTTTGATCTGGTAATCAAGAATGTCAAGATGTTTAAGGAACCAAAGGGGTTATCTCCCAAGAGGGGAATTCAACATGAGATTCAATTGCAATAGGATGTTCCACTTCCAAACATTGGCATGTATTGCATGTCGATTATGGAAAGCATGGAAATCAAAATGAAAATTAAATAATTGTTGAACAAAGGTATCATATGCCCATCTACTTCACCATGTGGTTCTTCCATTATTTTGGTGCCAAAGAAGGATGGAACTTGGCGCATGTGTGTGGATTTCCATGCACTGAACAAAATCACAGTAAAGAATCATTATCCACTCCCAAGAATTAATGATTTAATTTATCAATTGATGTATGCAAAGTATTTCACTAAGTTAGACTTACAAAGTGGTTCTCATCAAGTTAGGATAGTTGAAGAAGACAGTTAAAAAACTGCATTTAAAAATAAACAAGGATTGTTTGAGTGGCTTGTTATGCCTTTCGGTCTTACAAATGCTCCAGCTACTTTCATGAGAGTAATGAATGATGTATTAAGACCATTTTTAGATGATTTTTTCATTTTCTACTTAGATGATATTCTCATATTCAGCAAGTCAAGAGATGAACATGTCATGCATGTAAACAAAGTACTTGATGTCTTGAGAAAGGAACAATTGTTTTTAAAGATGTTGAAATGTGAATTTGGCAAGACTTCTTTAGTGTATTTTGGATACATTGTTGGAGGAGGTAATCTAAAGATCGACCCCTCTAAGGTTGGGGTCATTCTGCATTGGCCCAATCCCAATATAGTTACATAGGTAAAAAGCTTTTTAGGGGTAACACAATATTGGAGAAAGTTTATTTCTCATTTTTCTTCCATTGCAGCTCCATTACATGCATTGACAAGTGTCAAGAATGTCTTCCATTTGGGAGATGTACATCAAAAAATATTCAATTATTTGAAGCAAAATATTAGTTCAACACCAAAATTTTCACTTTTGGATCTTAGACAACCATTTGAGATTTAAATGGATGCAAGTGATTATGCCATGGGAGTAGTTCTATTACAACATGGTAAACCCATTTCATTTCATTCTAAATTTTTTAATGGAGCTGTAACAAACTATCCCAATTATGACAAATAACTTTATGCATTGGTACAAAGTGTTAAGAAATGGAAGCACTATTTGATGGGGAAGGAGACCATCATCAATACAAACCATCAACCATTACAGTACTTATAGTCACATTCAAAGTTGCAACAATCACAACATTTCAGATGGATGGGTTTGCTACAACAATTTCATTTGGTTATCTGGGATAAAAAGGGAATATACAATAAGGTAGCTGACATGCTTTCAAGGCCTATTTTAAATTCATCTGTTATACTCAAGCATAATTATGTTTTGCATGAAAGTTACTTAGAACAGTATGCAAATGATAGTGAATTTTAAGAATTATATGAAAACTTGAGTCAAGGAAATCGAATTGAAGAGTTGGATTATCATGTACATAAAAAATATTTGTATCACTTGTGAAAGTTGTGTATTCCATAGGGGGAAATAATTAATATCATAACGGAGGTGCACACTTCATTGGTTTCTCAGCACTTTGGTGTAGGTAAGACAGTATCGAATCTTCAAAGGTATTTTTATTGGCCACACATATTGGATAATGTTGATCATTTCATAAGAGGAAATTCTTTATGTGCTACAAGTAAGCCTAGTAATATGAAACTTGGTTGATACACTCCCCTTCCGGTACCTTCACATCCATGGGAGAGTATCTCAATGGATTTTGTAGGAGGTCTTCCATTATCAAGGAAATGTCATGATTACTTTATGTAGTTGTAGACAAGTTCAAAAAAATGTGTATATTAACACCATGTAAAAAGAAAATTACAGCTAAACAAACAACTCACCTTTTATTCCAAAACATTTGGATTAATTTTTGTCTTCCTACTTCTATTGTAAGTGATCAAGATTCTCGATTTGTTGGGAATTTTTGGTCAAATTTATGGGAAATGATGGACACAAAGTTGAAGAAGAGTACATCCTTTCATCCACAAACAGATGGACAAACCAAGGTGGTCAATCAAATAGTCATTCATCCTCTTAGAGGATATTGCAGCAAACATCCCATATTGTGGGATGAGTAGTTGCATTACATACAACATGCATATAATAGGGAAAAGCATTCTTCTACAAACACATCGCCATTTGAGGCATGTTATGGGTACCTTCCAAGATCACCATTAGGCTTCATCTTTGAGAACGATGTCACCATCGATGGTCACAATGACATCGATAAGGCAAGGAAGTTCATAGAGAAAATTCAATTGATACATCATACAATGCAAGAACAACTTAAGAAAAGTCAAAGTGGCTACAAGGGAAGGCATGAAAAACACCAGGTTGATAAAACATTTCAAGTTGGCGATGAAGTTTGGTTATATATTAGCAAAGAGAGACTTCAAGGGGAAGGTAAAAATCTTAAACCAATCCATTATGGTCCTTTTAAAATTCTGGAAAAGATTGGTAACAATGCTTTTAAGCTTGATTTGTGTCCTTATATGCAAATATACTCTATTGTTAATGTTGAGAATTTGATATTATTTGAGCCTCCTTTAATTGATGATTAAGGAGAGCATGTTCAACTACCATCAATAGATGATTTCTTGCCAAAATATCTAGATGAGCTTTAGCAAGATCTCATACTTGAAATAAGAATCAATACTTTGAAGAGAGTTGATGTCCCATACCTTAGAGTGGGACTCAAGGGACAAAAGCCTTCTCAAGCCAAATGGTTGTAGATCGAGAAGGTGACGGAGATGTACCCTCACCTACTAAACAATTGATGGTATCTTTTGGGGTCCAAAAGGCTTCTAGTGGGGAGGAATGATCACGCGCTTAGTAGTTAGCTCAAAAATCATAGTTCTCAGAATGACTCGAAACCTGAACGAACACGTCTGTCTTAGAAAAATGATCCTAACACAACTCGTTTTGCTGAAAACCATGTTGGCATGAGAAATTTATTTTTCTCCGATCACTTTGCTAATTAGGCGAAATTTGCAAAAAGGAAGTGCCCAGTCATTGCACAGTCAGTAGTCCATACTGCTAATGTGGCAAGTGTCCAGGCAAGCTTAGTGATGGTCAATAATGAATCAAACATGGACACGTGGCATCATTTCATTGGGTTACATAGGTGGTTTGTTGGTGCAATATTATTTGTTTGTTTTGGGCCAATGAAAGAATGCCATGTCGCAAGCTTAGAGGCCACCACATGGCACCTCTTAAAGGCCTAGGTAGGGCTCGGCAGTGGAGCAAAATTTTATGGTGAAGGTCAGGGTCGAATCAGCAACCTCTGGAATTCCATCTACATCTATTAACTGCCCCCATTACCGTGTGTTTCTTACCCCATAGGTTCTTTGTATCAATCTAATGATTAACATTGTTGGGGTTGTGGTTAGGAGGGCCAGCCCGCAGGCCAACCCTCTGCAAGTAATCTCAACCTAAACCTTGGTTGTCATAGTTACAGTTTATCCGGTGGACAATCTAACACACCAATAACACAACGATATCCTCCATTTGAATGTGAATGTTATAACCCAAAATGGTTAACCACTCCAACAGCTCTGGCTCCAGCGGTTAATACAATGTTAACCATCACATGTGACAACCCCACCAAAACTGCTAGATGTTAAGGTTATGGTTAGTGCTAATTCGAGTTTAAAACTAATTAAATGCAGCTAACCATTAATTAAGCCTCAGTTTAAAATGATGGATGTTTGGTTATGCCACTAACTTCAAGACCACCTCCACACTTAGTGACTCTAACTGAAGTCATTCTAGATTTAGAGGAATTCTTCTAGGAAAATACTGTCTGAGTCATAGAGAGGGAAATTTTCGACCAAATTGAGCTCAGGAAGAGGTGTTGTTGGATAATTTGGATATTATAAACACATTGATGAAGGTACTAGGAGCCATAGAGATTTGTAAAACAAAGTTCTTCCATATTGAGCTAATACAGAGGCCCAGGCCATGAAAGCTAACCAAGGAGATGTAGCCTAGGAGGGGTGAGATCCTTCATCAAAACATTGTGTTAAAGTGTCTCTTTGATGGTTTTCTGTACTTTGAATGTTTGTTGTTTAGTACTTGTTTTTCAAGCTATTTTCCTCATGAATGTCATATTAAACTTAAGGAAATTTACCTGTTTACATACACAAACAATTAATGAAAACTCAAAACAAGAAGCAATAAACAAGCACACGTTTAGAAATTTGTAATTGATATTAGCACAACAAAAATAACAATAAAAAACAGATCAATCATCTAGAACTGCTACAACAAGCTCTACAACAATATTATCTTCAACTTGATTACTCCCCCTTACACCAAAATTCCTTTCAATGATATCCCAAACCTCCTTTCTTATCTTTGCATTAGCAATGAGGGGAAGAATGCTTCCATCTACCTATTCCATTAGGAATTTTAATGCCAAGGCACTATTTTTCCTTTTGACATCGAACTCTTTCAAATACACATCAAACAACTCTGGTTGTCCCTTTGACTTTATCAATCTTTTAGCTTTCCCATCTATTTAATGACCTTATACTTTACAATATTCCCCAAATATAGATGCCATTGTAAAATGAGAGATTTTTCTTTTTCCTTCAAAATGACTAGCCTTTTCCTCCGTGACTGTTCACCAGATTTCTATCTAGTTTTTACTTCAAGAATTCAAAAATTTATAAATATGACCATAGTAAATTCCCACCTCGCTAACTACTTAGCTGCTATCTGCTCCATGAGGAATCTGTTCTACTGAATGGTACATACACCTCCGCTCTTTAGCTGGAAAAACATTGATGATGGTTTCTTCATAAATGGGTTGAACACTAAAGGTCCAATGTTCTTTACCCAGCAGTTACTTCCAAAACGAACTCAAAATTTCTCATCCTCTATTGTGTTCTACTTCACGACACAACGTCTCAAAAATCAACCTTGCTCTTCCTTGGTTCAATTGATGATGGCAAAGTATATGTCGCAACTAGTAAAACACTTATGTTAATCAACTATATATAGAGCCCACAATAAAAAAAGGCTAGAAATTCGACATATGTATTCAATTTTAAGTCAAACTCAGTGGAGGCTGTTACAAAAAATAGGCGAACTCCACATAAATCAACCTTCAAAACTATGTTAGACAAAAAAATTCTAGTGCCTGAGTAAATAGAATTTTAACATAAATTGCTTCCTTCATGTGGCCACTTCCAAAGTATATTACCAGGTCGTTCAAAGTTGCGGATAAAGGAATTCCAATGTCGTTATAATTAACTTTCCACTTCAGATAGGAAGATAGAGAGCTCAAGCTTCAACAACGCATACTAAGCCTAAAGTTGACTTAACTTCAGCTGTAAAAAAAGTGGGACTGAAGGTTACAATGATATCAGACTTAAGACACTAATTTCAATATGTTCTCCAACATCTAGCAAGTTCAACATTCCATGCTACAAAAGTTCTCCCACATGCAGAAAAAAATTGAAACTGGTTTTTCGATGTTCTATTAAACACAATAGATGTAGGACACATTCAGAACATTAATTCGAAGGAAAAAAATAATTCTTCCCACTTGAATCTGACTTATCCTTGATATGTTTCAAATAAATAATCATGAAACTGAATATGACGCATCAATTCTTCTCGATATGGTCGTCGCTCTGTTGGCTCACGGCAATATACAATGATGCTTGCTTGCAACAATAGCTAATCTCGAGGTTCACAACATGGCGACTAACCTAGACTTGCGACCTTTACCTCTATTTTTCTCACTTGGTTAAGTCATGCTTGTACATGATCTGGTCTCTCATTCACGAGTTTTGTACTCCAAATAAAATATAAGAAGGGAAGTCGATGCTTTAGCACAAACATTCAGCTGCATACACGGCCTTGACTTAACTTCAACTGTCAACCCACTGCAACTCCACGACACTCGACAATTCAAAACCAACAAAAATTCCATCATAAGCACTCTGTGTAACAACTCTTTTCTGATTCACACAGTAATGGATACTCAAATAATTCCAAATAGGAAAAAGAGACATCTCTAACAACTATTGGTCGGTAATTCAAAATTAAACATAGTAGTGGAAGGAAACACAGTAGTTTTGGCTTTGATACCAATTGAAATATTGGTCAGAGTAAAACACAATGTACATAAATCAAACATGCAACTTCGTGTGCTAACAAAAACTACTCAATTTGCATGAAATGACAAATGACAAAGTAGCAACACTGACTATGTAAGACTACACCAAACTAGGAAACTATTGCTACAAGAGCATGCAGCTATAGCTGCGTACAACTTCGACTATGTTATGTCTGTTATGCGTCATCTACATTTATACATAAAATAAGTTAGTTAATTGCCTCTTTAGGCTAGAAGGGTCATGCCGGTGATGTCTTCTTGAACCTCAACAGGTATGGCAATGGCGCCTCTTCGATGCTGGACAGTTCATGGCGTTTGCGCGATGGAGGAGGTGTTTGGTGAGTTGACAGGTAGTAATTATTTTCAACATTTTACTCCTATGCATTTGCACCCAAATTTGATTTCACTAGTGCCAAATCTTGCGGATTCCTTTGATCATTTGTTGGCTATATATATGCATTATAAACGCAACTCCATGAAATACTATGCACCACCCAATTTGACCCTGTGAGATAGAATTATGGAAATTGACTACTCTATGGGATGGTATGTTGGATGTCATTTCTGTCAGCATCGCCAGATTCTGACCTTACGCGACTTTTCTTGACGACATTCAACATTCAACTGTTATATCATCACATTTTGTACACATGTTACTTCCTTTTGCTCCATGCATATGTGTCAAGATGTGGTTGTGGCTTTAAACCAATTCAGATATTTTCTCCTCTTCTTATATAATGCTCCATGTGAAAATTGTAAATATAACCTTCGTCGGTTGCTTGAGAGGCATAATAGATAGCATCTACAACAGTTATTAAAACATAATCCAACGACAACAAATGATGTCATACTGATTGCTTGTGTTCAATTTGGAGCAGTGTTCAATGTAGAGCAACCATTTTGAGTGACATTAATTCAATGAGTGTTAATATATGACTGTGGAGAGTGTTAATGTTATTTGAGCATTCAAATGTTTGTAGATTGGATTATACAATTTTATGGGCAACGTGATTTTCAAATGGGAGGACAACATTATGTTGGGAAAAATAGCGAGAGGGGGCTGAATTAGTATTCTAAAATCTCACAATAATAATTTTCTTTTCAGAAATATGTACATGACTTTATTGAACCCAACTCCCATATGTATGTGATTGTTGTAAAAGACGCTAGTGTATTCTTAGTAAACTCATAAAACAACTAATTCTTTATCTCTTAAACTTAAACGAGAATGTAGGAGATTTATCAAGAATTTCATAAGTAGTAAGCAGGTGCAGTAAGAACAAAATAAAGTATCACATGTAAGGAACACATATGAACACTAGGATTTAAGGTGGAAACAAAATGTGGGAAAAAACCATCATTGTTGTCATCTTAGTCTTGAAACTTATTAATACCAAAAGCTTCTTACATTCTTGTACTGGGGCAGACTCATGCCAATATGCAGGCACCCACCTGCTCAAGGCTACAACCTTCACTCGTTCTTCAGCTCCTACTTGAAGGGAGCTCCAACCCCTTGATCTAATTACCAGCTACTACTAGTAGGAAGCTTCAACTTCCTCATTGAAGTCTCCAACCCTTAGCAACATCTGTGGACCAAGTTTCGTAAATTTTCACATTGGATCCACCTACTTTAATACATCACAACTTGTATATCAACTGAAGTAAACATCAACTTAATTCAAACATGATAGTGAGATCATTGTAACTAGAAAATAGAACTAAACTCATAATACTCCATCAACACATAAAATCAACTGCAACCCTGATCATTCATATGCCAACACGTATACGCTACTTCACTTAAGGCAACCTATGTGGATACGTCATTTTATGTAGAGAAACCTACATACAAATCTCAATATACTAAAAACTTGTAATCATGAATCAGCTACATAGTTGACTAGAGTTATTATGAAATATTTTGTTAGCTTACAAAACCCTCATACATTAGAAACATTTATAATCTTTTCAACCAATCAACCTGTAACCAAATTCAACTTCATCATTTAATCAGTTCTACTTCAGACATTATCACTCAACCTAGATAAACATGAGGACATCATTGACAGATAACAGAGAGATAGCAGTGCTAATCAGATTGATCAGTCATTTACGAACATAAAAATTTCCTTTATGTATGCGACTTTGAAGAAACGAACCCATGTGTATACGTGACTTAACAGAGACCAACCTGCATACATATATGTAAATTTTTACCTAAAATTGTGTAGCTCTTTAGAACTTCAGAAAGACCCAAATCATATTATTCATAGATAAAAACATGGATTAATACTTAGATCTAGTCAATCCATGAACATATCATACAATGGAAAGACATTCCAGGACTCATGATCTTGATCCATCATTATATTCATCGGTGCATAATTATTCCAAATCTGTGTGTAAACTATGGCATCTACAATGTAGATATACTTCATATTGAAGTTTTCATCAAAAATTCTTTCACATGCACACTTGTCACTTTGACCTTCACCTCTTTATATAGTTAGAGCCTTATCCAATACCATGAGTCAAAACTACACTAGTGCTGGTGGTAATCTTGGACGAGATCAAGTAACTATTAGTCGACACAATATTGTGGTTTAATAGCATGGTAAGGACCCTTGGTATTCATAAATTAGTGTGTTATCATGTACGCAAATTTTATTATTTGTACCTACATGTATACGCGACTTGGCCCCGACGAACCCACGTATAAATCTTCAAATATTCACATTTACCAAAATTTTGATTATGATCTGTAAATATTTCCCCATCATTGTATTATTATTTTCCATCACTTCCGTCACCTCCGAAATGACTCGTGGATTAATTTAGCTACCATATACTTAGTTTTTTACAAGTGAGTTGCCATCAAGGAGAACACATGCATCATAATTCCAAAAATCTGGCCCTTTGGACTTGATGGTAACCATGTTGGTGTTGATTACCTAAACCTATAGAAACATGTTATATACATGAAATAACCATTATTAAAACACCAAGATACACTCCGCCTTTGACAACAAGGGAAAAGGGAGGACTAAAGCTCCCTCTTTAGATCTGATTTGCACTAAATTGTGCATGCTCCCCTTGAGCACATGCAAAATATTCAGAATTTTTTTCAAATGAAGAACATGACTCTATAACTCAACTGAGTATGACCTTCCTATCACCAAGGACTCATACTTACATCAATCACCCAACCAAGTGGGGATACATATTTGATTCAACCACCCAACCAAGTGGAATTACATTTTTGACACTACCACCCAACCAAGTGGGATTACATATCTGACATGACCTCAAAAGTCCATACATGACTGAATATGAAAATTATTACATCATCGGTCTCCACATGACTTTTACATCAAATGACATATATCACATTAATAATTGAGACGAAAATATCTTAATAGTGGCATAATTCAGCAACAATAATTCCAACAATGCATTACATTCTACAAGGCTAATTCTCCCCCTGAACTTGTGCTACCTTTTCATTGTCAACAACTCATTCATCAAAGCATCTTCATTAATAAAAGAAATATCAGTGAGAAAAACATAACTTAATACCATATCAGTAAAATATACCCATCAACACCATACCAACAAAAATCAAATCATAGTTGTTAGTAGCATGTCAGAGGCTGACCTCAGCCTATCCCACTATTTTTCTATCAAAAAAAAATATACGCAACTGTTTGCAAAGAAATTCATGTATATATGTGACTATATTTCATGACACCCACGTATAGAAAGCAACTTTCTGAATTTTCACCTGTAGACTAAGCAGACACTTCAGCAGACTATATTAACATATAAGTTTGCAATCTTCCATCCCATACTTCTTCAAAATCTGCTTGAGATATTTTGTTTGTGAGAGAAATATGTCATATTTTTCTTGTTGGACTTGTAGACAAAGAAAATAAGTTAGTTCCCAAGGTAAAGACATTTCAAATTCATATTGTATAACAAAAGAAAATTTTTGACTCATAGATTTTTCATTACTGCCAATGATGATATCGTTAACATAAACAAAAATAATTAACAGTTTATCATTCTCAATTTTTGTTTATAAGTTGTTGTCTGCGGATTCTTTTTTGAAACCTTGTTGTTGAATATATTTGTTAAGATGATAATACCATGCCTGTGAAGCTTTTTTTAGCCCATATAAAGCCTTTTTGGGTTTGCATACAAGGTTTTCATCACTCCCCAAAATGAATCCTTCTGGTTGTTCAATATATACTTCTTCTTCTATATCTCCATTAATGAAAGAAGATCTTACATCCATTTGATAAACTTTGAAATGTCGAAAACTTGAAAATGCAAGAAACATTCTTATGGCTTCAAGTCTGGCTACTGGTTCAAGTTTTTCTTCAAATTCTATACCTTCTTGTTGAGCATAACATTTACAAACAAGTATAGCTTTGTTCCTAATGACCTCTCCATTTTCATTCAAATTACTTTTGAATATCCACTTTGTCAAAATAACTTTTTTATCATGAGGCCTTGGAACCAATTCCCAAGTATCATTCTTTTCAATTTGTTCAAGTTCTTCATCCATGACCTTAACCCAACATTCATCTTTACTTGCTTGATTTAAATTTTGTGGTTCAATAATGGATAATAAAGCTAGATAACTAGGAGATCCTACAAGGGTTCTTCTTGTTTGTACCCCATATTCCTTTTCTCATAGAATTCAAGTTTCTGGATGATTCTTTTTAACATACCTTGATGGAGCCTTTTCTTTCTCTGATGTGTCTTCTTCTATTGCTTCATTAGCTTATTCTTCTATATCATTGTGATTTGATGTTGGAAATCATTCATCATCATCCTCTTTTGCTAATGTTACCTTTTTGGGATATGTGCATGCCTCGTCAATCACAACATCAGTGCATTCAACAATTTTCCGAAGTCTCTTATAATAACATTTGTATCCTTTGCTTCTAGATGAGTAACCAAGAAGTATTCCTTCATCTGCTCTAGCTTCAAACTTACCAAGTTTTTCATCATTATTTTTTATGAAACATTTTCTTCCAAAAACTTTAAAGTGCCTTATAGTGAGAGGCTTACCATACCAAAGTTCATACAGAGTCTTATTACTATTCACATGAACATGAGCCTTGTTGAGAACATTTACTGCGATATGTGTAGCTTCACCCCAGAAGGTGTTAGGAGTCCCATACTCATCAAGCATAGCACAAGCCATTTGTTGAACAATTCTATTCATTCTTTATGTCATGCCATTTTGTTGAGGAGTTCTAGCTACATAAAATTATCTTTTTAAGGCATTTTGTTCACAAAAATCAAAGAATTGATCTGATATGTATTATCCTCCTCATTCAGATCTAAGACAATTGATTTTTAGATCTAATTCATTTTCAACTAATGCTTTGCAGAGTTTAAATTTAACAAATTCTTCATCTTTACGTTTCAATAAACCAATCCATCACATTCTAGAAAAGTTATCAATGGATAAGATATAGTATTATTCTCCATGACGTGAAGTTTTCCTTACTGGTCCACACATAGTAGTATGTATAAGTTCAAGAGGCTTACTTGATGATCCTTCTTTGGCATTGAATTGAACTTTGGTTTCCTTACCAAATTGACATGACTTACATATGGTACTTTCTAGTAGGGTGATGTTGGGTAGATCACGCACAGCTTTGAGCTTTCTTGATTTACTTATTTGAGAGAATATTACATGTCCCAACCTTATGTTCGATAACCAATTTTCCTTTTCCTTGCCTAGGTAACATTGTTCTTGGCCAAATTTCAATATCTACAGATTTCTTGGGGTTCTTATTCCTTTTATTATGGTCTTTCCTTTGTCAAGTTCATGAACCACACACTCTTTAGATTAGAATACCACCTCATTTCCTTGGTCAAACATTTGGCCAACACTCAACAAGTTATGATTTAATCCATAAACATACATAACATTACCAAATTTAACCTTTTCTTTTAGAAAAATATAACCTTTACCCTTAATGATAGCAGGTGAATCATTTTCAAAAGTGACATTCTTTTCTGTCTATGAAGAATTGTATGAAATAAGTTTATCTTTATCACCTGTCATGTGTTTTGAGCATCTGCTAGAAATTTACAATTCATTTTCTTGTCCTTCTGCAAACAATTATATGCCACAACTTTCAGACTGTAACTCCTTCGTTTTCCATACCTTAGAATTTGTTGATATTTCTCTTTTTGAGATTTTCATTGTACTTTGCTCCTACATTCAGATTCTTCATGTCCAAAGTTATTGCAAAATGAGAATTCGATTTCATATTTAAGAGGTGAGAAGTTATTATAAGTGTTCATCTTGACTCCTTTCTCATTCCTTTGTTTTGTTTCTTCTCTAGTCATGATGGTTTTGTGTGGAACACATTGAGCAACCTTATGACCAAAACTATGACATCAGAAACATTGTCGATTAAAGAAGAATTTTTTGTGATAATAGAATCTTTTGGTGTTGTTTACCTTTTTACTGGTGCTTTTCTTTTGTTCATACTTGGATTAGAGAGAACATGATTTACGCATGGAATGCCTTTATTCTCTTGTTGAGGATTGGAGCTTTGCTAAATGATTTTTGTTGCATTTAGATAGCTTCTAGTGGTTGCTAAAGAAATTTATGTTTGAGATATTTATCTAGTGTATCAAAGACTTCTCCTCATAAAAAGAGAGCGTTGTACCTTGATAATTTCATCTAAGGTTTTAAAATCCTTTAGTAAATCTATGTTTCTGAGTTTTTATTTTGTCAAGTTCCTTTCTTAGACTTACTACTTCACATTCTAACTTTTGATTATGCTTTTCCTTTCATATGAGTTGATGCTTCAATGTATCTATGGCTACTTTGTTTTCTTCCAAGAAAATTTTGAGTTGAGTAACTTCTTCAAAGAAATGCTTTTCCTCTAAAGCATCCAAAAATTTATCATTAGACTCATTAGCATTTTTCTCAAAAACCATGAGTATTTTCAGATCTTCATTAGATTATCCTTCTTCACTATTTAACAAGCCATCACTATGTTAATGAGTATAATAACTTGTTCTATTGTGAAACTGTCTTCTATTACTGTTTGCAGTATCCTTCCATTTTTCATGCTTGTATTTACGAGGACATTTAGCATCATAATGACCAACTCTACCACAAGCGAAACGTTTGAAGGGAATCTTACCATTGAACCCTCTGGCGCCCAGTTGAAGTTTATTTACAAAGTTTACCTTATATTCTTCTGATATATATCCTGATTCCTTGTGTTCTTCCTTTTATTTCCCTTTTCTAAATACTTTAAATGTGGCTTCTCTTTCTTCTGAGGGACCTCCTTTCCTCATTTCAAAAGCAGTCGGGATCTGGTGAAGTTGAAGAATAGTAAGAGTTTGTAGATCCTACTTCTCTTCAATGGTAGACACTTTCAACTCGAATTTAGGCATTAGAGAGCTTCAAATTTTCTCTACTAAAGTGTTGTCCTTTATTTCTTCACCCAGATTTTTCATGTGATTTACAATCTCATCGATACATTGAAAGAAACTAGAAATACTTTCATCATGATGCATTCTAAGAGTTTCATATTGAATTTTGAGAGCTTGGAGTTTGGCAATTTTTACCTTGGTATCACCTTCATATATATGAATGATTTTATCCCATATTTCTTTTGTTGTGTTTAACTGAATAACTTTAACAAATTCTGATTATGACAAACTTCTCAATAATGCATTGACAACTTTGGCATTGGTTTCAGAAGTCTTCTTTTCTACTGCATCTTGGGAACTACTGATGGATATTGGTAACCTCCTTCCACAATTTCCCAAACATATGCTCCAAGAGACTGAATATAAGATCTGGTTCTTGTCTTCCAATATATTAAATTGTTTATATTGAAGAGTGGTGGTCTAATAGATGTCGTTCTGTATTGATTGCTCATCTTGGGAGATCTTCCTCCAAGTGATTAAGCTTCTTTTGAAGGACCTACTCTGATACCAATTGTTGGGAAAAATACTGAGATGGGGGATGAATTACTATTTAAAAAATCGCAATAATAATTTTCTTTTCTAAAATATGTACGTGACTTTACTAAAACCAACTCACGTATGTATGTGACTGTTGTAAAATAAAATAATGTATGCTTAGTAAACATGTAAAACAACTAATTCTTTATTTATTAAACTTAAACCAGAATGTAAGAGATTTATCAGGAATTTGATAAGCAGTAGGCAGGTGCAATAAGAACAGAATAAAATATCACACATAAGAAACACACATGGGAACGAGGATTTAAGGTGGAAACCCAATGTGGGAGAAAACCACCGATGTTTTCATCTTAGTCTTCAAACTTGTTAATATCAAACACTTCTTACATTATTGTACTGATGTAGACTCATACCAATATGCATGCACCGACTTGTTGAAGGCTACAACCTTCACTCATTCTCCACCTCCTATTGGGAGGGCGCTCCAACCCCCTGATTTAATTACCAACTACTATTGGTAGGAAGATTCAACTTCCTCACTGAAGGTCCCAACCCTCAGCAACATCCATGGACAATGTTTCATAAATTTTCACACTGAATCCACCTGCTTTAATACATCACAACTTGTAGATCAACTAACGAAAACACCAACTAATTGAAACAGGACAACGAGATAACCATAACCAGAACACAGAAGTGAACTCAGAATACTGCATCAACACACAAAATGAACTACAACCATGATCATTCATATGCCAACATGTATATGCTACTTCACTTAAGGCAACCGATGTGTATACGTGTTTTTCTGTAGAGAAACTTGCATACAAATATCAATATACTAAAAACTTGTAATTATCAATTTGACGGGGAGTTGACCAAAGTTATTCTAAGATATTATGTTAGCTTACACAACCCTCATACTATTAGCAACATCAATAATCTTTTCAATCAATCAACATGTAACCAAATTCAACTTTATCATTCAATCAATTCTACTAAAAACATTATCATTAAACCCAAATCAACATGAAGACATCATTGACAGATAACATAGATATAGTATCACTAATCAAGTTGGTTAGTCATTTATGAACATATACCCTTCCTTTATGTACATGACTTTGAAGAAACAAACCCATGTGTATACCTGACTTATCCGAGACCAAACTATGTACAGATCTATAAATTTTGACCTATTGCGTAGCTCTTTAGAACTTCATAAAGACCCATATCATAATATGCAGAGATAAAAACATGCATCAATACTTATATCTAGTCAATCAATGAGCAAATCATATAATGGAAAGTCATTTCAAGTCTCATAACCATGATCCATCATTGTATTCATCGGTGCATAATTATTTTAGATTTATAGGTCAACTATGGCCCTTACAAAGTAAATATACTTTAGATTGAAGTATTCATCAAAAACCTTTGCACATGCACACTTAGCACTTTGATCTTCACCTCCTTATATAGCTAGAGCCTTAGTCAATATCATGAGTCAAAACTACACTAGTGTCGATGGTAATCTTGGACAGGATCAATTAACCATTACTATGCTCAATATTGTGGGCTAATACCATGGTAAGGACCCTTAGTATTCTTAATTAGTGCACCAACATTTATGTGCCTTTTCTTCTTTGTACTCGCATGTATACATGACTTCTTCTTGCTAAACCCACGTACAGATCTTCAAATTTTCACATTTATAAAACTTTTGATTTTGATTTGCAATCCTTTGTCTCATCATTCTGTTATTATGTTCCATCACTCTGTCACCTCTGAACTAATCGATGGATTCATCTAGTTACCAAATACTTGTTCTGTTACAACTGAGCTTCTATCAAGGGCAACACATGCATCATAATGCCAACACATTATTTATGTGGACACTGGATGGAGAGCGATATTTTAATGTGGATGGAGAGAATTCTATAATTGTGTTATTCCAACGTTTTTACATTAAATTTCATTTGATTGGTATTGAAATCTCCAAGAGTTACCATGCATGATTATATAATCCTTGACATCCCAACCTTCTTTCTGATTGGGTTCTTGGCAATATTTATTTGGAAAATGTTCGCTTACTACAAAATTAAATCAAGAGGTGATATTAAGTCCAATTATATAGCATCGAAGTGGAATGATGCATCACCAAATCTAAAATCGTAAATGGGTGTATGCTAGTTTACTATTATTTTAAATATAATATGGATTTCTGACATATGTTACATTACACTCTATTGGGTCTTGCAGGAGTTAAAAGTGAAAATAATGTATAAATTCACTTCTAACTGATTCATTCAATCTCCACTTTTATTATTGATCTACAAAATGTGAAAGAGATTATGTTTGATCGAAAATTCATGCACGTGTACAACAGGAACGAGTCTGAGAATACCATGAAACAATTTGTAAGTTTAATGTGGAATACATTTATAAGTCTAAGGGATAATGTTTACATATATATATTCCCCGTTTTAAGTTGAATGTTACCAAAGATACCCAAATGATAGATACCATAAATTCCTAGTATTATTAGCCCTTGAAAATGTCCACATTGCCACTGGTTGAGATGGAGGGCATGCTTTTTTAAAATCTATCATAACATAATACTTTTAGATTTTTTCACCATACTACCTTCTTAGAACAGGAGATGACTGAAATGTAAAACAATGGCATGGAGCAACTAGGTGAAATGATAAAGCTATTGCACTATTGGGATAATCAAAATCCATGGATGATTTTGATGGATGAAAAAGGAAAAAAATTACAGAAAGTGGAAGAAAAATTATGTTTTCATGCAAGGCACTATGGGAGATAAAACAAAGGCATTGATAGAACTCTTGTTAATGGTTCTAAAGAGAAAAGAGAGGAAGAATTGTTGACCTATAGCTGATAAATTAGGAGTCCACCACTTGAATGAGAGCACTCATTCTCTTACATGGAGGGAAGATCTCACAACAAACATGAATATCCACTCACTGAAAGATGATAATTTATGATGACATAAATGGTACTTAGAATCAGGAAGATTTTCCCAGCATTATGAAGTTTAGCTACCAAATGGGAAAATAAAATTTATTTTTTTACAATGAGCTAATCCATATCAAATTCATAAGAAAAGGTAGATGAAGAAATTATGCATGAAGCATGTTGATGGTGATGATGGAATATTTCTTGACACTAAATACAAATATTGTTTATATTTACGTACAAAACCACTTGTAATTGATGTCAAAGGGGGAGGTATTGGAAGAAGAAGTGAGGCTCCAAGGAGAAGTAATTTACACAATAAATAAGTAGGATTTATCTCAGGTGGAGGACCATTGATTTCCATCAATGCCAAAGCGAGAGATTGATGTTATTATTGTCATTGATGGAAAAGGAACAACATGAGTAGCATGAACAAGCAACTTGGTATGCTTGATGAGAGTAAGATATGAAGGTGATGGCAAAGGAACAACAAAGTAGTAGTAGCATATGTTGAGCTGAATTATTGTGATGCAAGGCAAAGGCAAGACCCCATGACAGCACAGGCCAAAATCCATGACAACAAATGTAAGTCTCTATGATAGACAAGACAAGACTTGAGGTTGCTAACATAATGGCATGAAGAAGTAGTGATGCAATATGTTGCAAAACATATGTATGCCTTTGAAAAGTGAATGTTGCATGCATATGCTTAAATTTCTTTCATATGTTATGTACATATTGCTTGCATTGGAGATTGCTTTCATTGTGTGCATGTGTTATGATGTTATAATCTGTTTATTTTGGCATTATGTTTATATTCATGTACTTAAACATTATAGCTCTCTAAAAATAATATTTGAGCACTTATTTTTGTTATTATATTCAAAATATGAAGAATTTGGAAACAAATGAGCGGAAGACAAAGACTCAATTCCATTCACTTCATATTCTTATGCATAATACAATCAACCAACAAACTATCATAGATTTTTTTTTGGAAGGAAGGAGAGGTTAGAGGATTAGAGAGACTGTGAGAGTTGATTATCCATGAGTTATGTCACACATATGAAGATGCTGTGAAGAAAATTTGAATGGAAGTAGAGGTAGAGATACATATGCAGAATGGATGACTAGTTAAACAAGCATGTTGTTTCTTGTATGTATCATGGGATTGCAATATCCTTTCAAGCTATATATTGATAAATAATAGGTTGTAGTTTTATTGATGTAGGAGCCTCCTGTGGGTTGTAGCTTGTAGAAAAATTGAGGTGGCAGACTCCTTTAGGTTGGAGCCTACAAAAAATTAGATGTGACAATGGAGTAGGAGCTTCCCTTTGCATCACAACAATAACAACTCTTGGTTTTATCCATTTATCAATTTCCATTTATATATGGTGTCCATATGTGTTGATGTTATGTGTTTATGTGATATTTTGGATTAATTATTACTTCTTGTTCACATATTCAATATGTTGGTCATCATGTGATAAGATGCTCATTTAAAATTTCAGTTAATGAGTTAAAGAAAAAAGAAATCCATTAATGTACTAAACAGATTCACCCCCTCTCAGTGTAGTCAAGTTTTACTCATCATCCTCCTTAATTATTACCTAATGATACCTTAACCAGTTCAATCTTGCAAAACACTTTAGCTCCCCTTAGATGATCAAACAAGTCATCTATCATTTTCATAGGGTATGTGTTCTTTATTGTTACCTTGTTCAACTTCTCGAATCTAGAAGTGAATTAAGTGTGGGATCTTTACTTTTATTAAATAACATTCGGGCACTCCAAGGTGACACACTTGGGCATATGTACCGCTTATTCAAAAGTTATTCCAAATACATTTGCAATACTTTAAGCTCTCATGTGCTCATATTTTATGGTGTCTTAGATGCAGGGGTAGCTCTAGGGACCAAATCTATGGAAAATTCAATATCCTTTACCGGTTGTAAATCAAGAATTCCAAAACATACATCCTTAAATTCCTCAAGTAATCGATGATCATCAACACTTGGTACCATTTAATTAGCTTCCTTGCATAAATTTAGAAACCTTTTCTAAATGTTTTCATAATTCATCGTTGATATTTTATTAATAGAAATTAGCCTTGAATCTCATATATTTGTCTTTGTTTCCCTTCTTTACTGAGGAATGTTAATTTGGCATCCTTTTCTAAAAAAATTCTTTAATTGCATGGTTGATATTTCCCTAAAATATAATGGCCATGGAATCCCCTATACCTACCTTTGTTTCCTTCCTCTACTAATATCTTTGTAAGTTCCAAGATATAATTTGTTCCTAGATCAAGCTCCTATAAAATGAGCTAAAGATGATAGCAGAATATCTATCGAATGAGGTCCTTAATATATCCCGCATCAATTAACATGGAAAAAAATGATATATGATATGAATTGGATGAAGTCATGAATTAACAGTGATACAAGGATGGCTAACACAAAAAGGTCAACAAGGACTGTAGATGGTCGACTAGGGCTAAGACTTCCCTTGAAAATATAATCACATGAGACAAAAAATTATTGGAAACATTGAATAGTAAGCACCACATGATACCATGTAACAACATAGGAGGGATTGAATCACACTCCATAGTGATTGGAAGAGTAGTCATTTAGAGGAGTAGACACACTCATACATATGGTATGACTCTTAGGTAAGTTAAAACCTAGTTGTGAGGAAATGATGAAAATATGTGTCATGTTCTAAGGTGATGTAACTTATGCTACCATTTCGACTAATATCTCAGGTAAATGAAACCACTTCCACTTTTTCCTTTTAACCTCCTTCATAGTTTAATGAGCACGAAAAATAAGATAAGTAAGCTCAATAGTTCCTTTTTTGTTTAGTTTTAATGAGCCTGAAAAAGAGACAAAATGATACTTAACATTTTTCAATTTTTAACAAGCATGATAAGAACATGAAGGAATCTTGTCCTAGAGGAATGCGTGCTATAAAGGGAAGCAATTAGTTCTGATTTGATGGAACTACCCTAAGTTAAGTGAAGTAGAGAGGCTAGCAAAGGAGACCACTCATTGCAATGGCCCCTCTAGTAAAGGTAATAACGTAAATTGAAAGAAAGAAATGGACCAAGAATAATTTGGCAATGGTGGTGAAATGAAACCAAGAGATATTAGCATGCATAAGTAAGACTGAAATTCCATAGTAATCAAAATTTATAAAATGGGTGGAATCCTCTTGGGGTAAGTCTAGAAGATGATAAAGAAGACTAAATGAGGCTAATATTTTTAAGAAAAAAGAAATTATTTTGAGATAGTAAAAATAAGTGTTGCATGAGAATGAACACAGAAAAAGGTGTTTATTTAGGGCATCCATGTATAGGTAACCTTTATGAGTGAGTTACGACATGCAAAGAGAAGCAAAATAATATTGCAACTTGATGGGGTGAGACCTAAGGTGCATTTTAAAAGATGGCTAGGATAGATTATAAATCACTAATAATGGTAATGCAAAACCTATCACTATATGTCAAGTAAAAGAGAACACACCTTAGGCCCATTGTAATTACAAAATGATGAAAATACTACTGGTGAAAGAATAAAAATATGTCAAACTCCTCCAAATAAAAGATTTAGAATAAAAAAAAAAATTCTAAATTCTTAGAAAAATGATAAAAAAGTGAAATTCCCCCAAATAAATGTTATAAATGAACATGCCCCCCCACCAAAACACATATTTACCTTGGCATAGTGAGAGAGAGCATACGAGGAGAAATTTACCAATTTTCTCTTCAACTTCAAACAGAGATTACAAGAACTACAAGCAACCACATATAAATATATCTACAATAAGTAAGTTGTGACACCTTTCTCTCCAAAATGGTAATTCATTTTGAAAACTCTAGCCATTTTTGGACATTAAAATTATTGTTGTATCTTTGTTGGTACATGGATGCAGTTGGACATAGGTAACTAGATTTTAGCATCTAGGTCATGTAGGTTTTGGTTAAAAAATTTCCATCTCGAAACTCGTGTTTATGTTAGGAAACCCATGTTTTTTTCACTACCGACCAATTATTTTGAAAATCACTCAGAAATTGATAGGGATTTTTCATGAATGAATCTTGACCAATTGTTGTGTGCCCTTTTGCAGGTGTTCAATATGGTTGATTGGAGAAAAAGAGAATAATGTGAAAACAAAATCCAAGTTGTGGCCCATCCCCCAACCCTCAGGGCTCTAAAATATTGTTGGTTGTTCAAGTACTTTGTAATATAGAGTATTAATATCCAAACCCATTGGCTACAAAATCCAGTAGATTGGTGGGATGCCGAAGATGAACAATTTGTAGTGCAACATGAAACCCTAAGGTTGGAGATGGAAGATATCTACTTCCTAGTCGGGTTGTCTAGGAATCGTGTCCTAGTAGTATTGGGCACTGTGGAGATAATTTTAGATATAATTAAGGATGAATAGGTGGCTAGCCATTGTAAGTTAGGTGTAAAAAAAGTATGTAGTAAGGTGCCTATATGTGATATAAACAACTTGACCCTTTAAACCATTGTCCTCACAATCACTCAAGAAGTTGGGTTAGAGTCACCACACTTAGCGACTAAAGCTAAAATAGATGTGGTGATCAGATGCTTAGAGCCCACTATTATAAACTAGTGCAAGGGTGTGCTAGCTAACATGAAGGAGAAATTTACCCAATGCAAAAAATGAAAATCGCAACAATTTGGTTATGGCATCATATTAGTGTCTTTATTCTTGGAGAGTGTTCTTAACATGATGCCTAGAACTGACTATGAACATGATACACAACCCTGAGAGCCTCACTTGGATCATTGGACATGGTTATTAGCAAGACTAGAGGGTGGACCTATTGATTAGTGGTTTGACTCCACCTATTTCAGATGGTTGAAGAATGTCATCCTTGTGGTTGTCACATAAACATATGAGGGAGTGGATTTTTAGCATGATCTACAGCTGTTCTTGTGCACTTGCACATGGTGGCGTGATCTTGGTGATGAGCCATGGTATTGCAACAAGCATGCTACAACTCCCAAGGCTATTTTAGGCATGATCTACTCATATTGTTATGCACTGGCACATGGTGGAGTGATCTTGGTGATGAGCCATTGTATTTCAATAAGCATATTAAAAATCCCAAGGCCAATAATGTTAATTATCAAATCAGGGTTTGTACAAACTTAAGAGGGGTTGGAAATATGTGTGCGACAAACACATTCCTAATCCTAGCCTGAAACCCTTTGATACAGGTGAAGCAAGACAATGAGACAAAATTAAATGAGAAAATGTCTAGGTAATTTAGAAGTCCTACGTTGCATAAGGTAAATATAAATAAGCAAAACTATTCTATTTTTTCCTAAAGGAAAATGATAGAAAGCAAATGTATTCTATTTGCATGAAAGGAAAGTACACATAAGTTAATGACAACAAAGAAAATATAATCTATCTTTATGGAAAGTAAATTATAGTAAAGGAAATATATTCTACTTTTGTAGGAAATAAAATCCCTAGATTAATCTTGTAGGAAATAAATCATACGTTTCTTAAAGTAAATTGCAAGAAAGGAAATCTAGACTAGTTACAGATATCAACATTCAAGAGCTAAGGAATGCATAAGCTAAATGGTGACCTAACCAAGCCTCAACTCAAAAAAAGTGGTCTCAGAGCATTCATGGGCTATTATAAGACAAATCTATCTCTTCCATGAATTTGGAGTGAATCTAGGCAAGAAAGAATATAAAAAACATATCACTATATGAAACTCTCTATTATTGCAAAATTGTTATAGGAAACTTCTGACAAGCATGTTTCTCAAGTAAACCTGCTAAATTACCAAGATAATCAAATTAAAAATATATTGGGCATTTTTCTTTTTTATTAATATTAGTGTTCTTAGCATTCAATACAAGAAGAATCAACTTGAAAGGGCTTCATTAGCATGCATTAAAATTCCACAAAAATTTACTACTAAAAACAAAAAATTTAGAATTGTGAACTAGTAAACCAATCCAAGTAGCTAAATGATGAATATGACTTTGTACAATGGTTATAAGGATGAATCATACATGTAACTTTATAAATTACCTGAAAAACCACTTCAATCATTTAACAAATATAGTCTATAGCAACTTAACCATGAATACTAAGTTTAGAAATAGGAAATGCAAAAATAAGAGATGCAAGTGAAGAAGAAATGCAAAGAAGATAAAGAAATTGTAAAATATGGCTCTAAGGCTCCTGTGAGGACCAAACCCAAGGATAATTAGAGATCAAGGTGGATGTTGGTGTCCACCCACCTATCCCATTTGGACCCCCGCAACTGTCTCTTTCAGTTTTTCAGTTTCCGTAATTGTAGCACAATTTACTATTTTTAGCAGTCTTTTCGGGTCCTAAACTTCCGGAGACATTTTGAGGCCCTAAACGAGGTTTTTTGGGAAATTTGGGGGCAACATGTGTCCATGGACTGATGTTTCCCTTCCCAAAGTGGTAGTTCTTGGATAGATCTTTCTAACGAGCTATCATACGCATCAAACGGAGATCGTATGCCAAAGTTACGACCCCGGGAAATTGATGTACCAATTACCCAAAACGGGGCCCACAATTTGGCGTTTCATCTTCTAAGGTTACGTTTTGGAATGTGAAGGGTTTTCCATTGTTTCTCAACAATAAATAGGCCTTCGAGCCTCATTGTAACACAGTTAGAATAGTTTAGAGCATGTAGCTGCCACATTCTCTTCTCAGAGATAAGCTACATTGCCCTAGTGTTTTATTTTCAACTCTGTTTGTAAGCATATTTCAGTGTTTTCCATTAATGAAATGAAGTATTATTTCCGCTGCATCTTTGTGTATATGGTTATCTCTATATTTTGTTGCGTTGCTGTTTAAATCTAGATCAGTGTATTAGAGTGGTCTGATTTTTCTCTGTTTTTCTTTGCATGTCCCCAACGAGCTCAGGATATAAGGAGTTAGGGCTTGAACTAGTCGAACCTTCGCAAGACCAGCCTCGCAAGTCCTGACGGCCTCCCATGGCGGATGAGAAGAAAGATGAGGGGGCAAGATATCCTATCAAAATATTGCTCGAATAAGCGCTCGAGCGGCAAAGGAACACGATGATGGATAGCTTTGTGCAAATCCTTCAGCGGCTACCCAGAGGTCACGCATCGGCTTCCAACAGTTACTCTGGAAACACCACACCCTTTAATGTACAAGTTAATCTTGAAATCCCCATCTTTGAGGGTAAAATAGATGCAGATGCCATAGATAAATGGTTAAATCTGCTAGAGGGCTATTTTTCTGTTCATGAATTTTCAAGTCGGGAAAAGATTTTTTTCGCTCTTCTCAAAGTAGCCCCCCACGTCAAGGACTGGTGGGAATCCTATTGCGAGTAGAAGGATAAAAGCATAGGCTCACTATTTTCAGCCACACCCACTTGGGATTCATTCCGGGATGTCATTAAGGAGAAGTACTACCCTGTCAAAAGCTATGAGGACAAATACATTAGATGGACCACACTACGGCAGGGACGAGACCAAGATCTGCCAGAGTTCAAAAACACTTTTCATACCCTTCGCACACAGTTGGGTATCAAAGATTCTGAGCTACATCTGGTACTCAAATACCGTGACTGCCTGCATAGATACATTGAGGAAGAGATGGAGTTCTTGAACATCTCCTCACTTGGCACAACATACCGATACGCTGTCAAAATTGAGCAAAAATTCAAACAAAAGAAGCGAGACTTTGGATCTGCAAATCCGAAGCCCAAAGGACAAAGCCAAGGCGAGGTGACCCAAGACAACCCGTCGAAGCTGCAAGAAAAGAACAACACCACGAAGCTGAAGAAGGACACAAGAAAGTGCTGTGTGTTCCACAAGAGTCCCACTCATAACACAAGTGAGCGTCAGGCCAAGCAATCACTGGTGGCCGAGTTGAAGACTTCTGAATCAGATGCATGTTCCGACCCTGAGCCAGAACCCGACAAGGGGAATGGCAAAGGGAAGCAGATCATTGATGCGGATCCCAGTGCCACTGTTGCCACTGCCAAGATCCAGAATAATGAACCCGAAGAGCCAGAGGAGGGGGAACGTCTTTTCCACTCACAGATGTGGGTGATGGGTTCGCCGCTACAATTCATTGTCGACAGTGGTAGCTAAAAGAACCTTATTTTAGTAGAGGGCATGAAGCGGTTGGGCCTACTAAGTACACAAAACCCGCAACTGTACAGTATCGGGTGGCTTCATGAAGGACAAGATCTCAAAGTTCGCTAGCAGTTCCACCTTCCCTACAGCATCAAGCCCTTCACAGACGAGGTATTGTTTGATGCTACACCTGTGGATGTTTGTGATGTATTATTAGGGCAACCATACTTGTGGAGGCGACATGTTGTGTATGAGTCAAGGCCTCGCCCTATCATTATTTCTTTGGATAATTCATTATACAGGATACCAGAGGTAGTCCCATCTGCTGCCACATCTTTGATCATTGCTAAGAAAGGCATCAAGCTCATCTCCCAGACCAGGAAATTCATCTCTCTGGTTCACTCCAAAAGTAAGGGGAAGATTGTCACCACATCCATCAACCCCGCAAAGGGTCCTCCCATGCAGCAGGAGCAACAGAAGGATACAGTCATGACAGAACACAGGAACAACTTCTCCTCACCCATAGGGGTACCCCAGAAGTTTCAGGTGGGCAACAAATTTTGGTTACATCTGCAGAGAGAATGCCTTAAAAAAACCCATCAGAAACACAGACCACTCCGACATGGTCCTTACAGTAGTACCAAGGCTATGGGGAGTAATGCTTTGGAGCACATCATTCCTCCATTCCTTCCCCTGTAGCAAGTGTTCAATGTGGACCGTCATCGACCATGCTTCCCACCATTACTGGACACACCAAAGATTACAAGACATGTTCAGCAGATGGAGGAACTCAACGCAATGGGGACCATTGCTTCCTAAGGGGGGAGGAATGATCCAGGTGGATGTTGGTGTCAACCCACCTATCCCATTTGGTCCCCCACAACTGCCTCTTTCAGTTTTTCAGTTTCCATAATTGTAGCACAATTTACTATTTTTAGCAGTTTTTTCGGGTCCTGAACTTTCGGAGCCGTTTTGAGGCCCTAAACAACGTTTTTTGGGAAATTTGGGGGCAACATGGGTCCTTGGACCAATGTTTCCCTTCCTAAAGTGGTAGTTCTTGGATAGATCTTTCTAAAGAGGTCTCATACGCGTCAAACGGAGATCGTATGGAAAAGTTACGACCCCGGGAAATTGATGTACCAATTTACCCAAAATGGGGTTCACAATTTGGCGTTTCATCTTCTAAGGTTAGGTTTTGGAATGTGAAGGGTTTTCCATTGCTTCTCAACAATAAATAGGCCTTCAAGCCTCATTGTAACACAGTTCAGAATAGTTCAGAGGCATGTAGCTGCCACATCTCTTCTCAGAGATAAGCTACCATCACCCTAGCTGGTTTATTTTCAACTCCGTTTGTAAGCATATTTCAATGTTTTCCATTAATGAAATGAAGTATTATTTCCACTGCATCTTTGTGTATATGTTTATCTTTGTATTTTGTTGCGTTCCTGGTTAAATCTTGATCAGTGGTATCAAAGCGGTCTACTTTTTCTCTGTTTTTCTTTGCATGTCCCCAACGAGGTCGGGATATAAGGAGTTAGGGCTTGAACTGGTCGAACCTTTGCAAGACCAGGCTCGCAAATCCCGACAGCCTCCCATGGCAAATGAGAAGAAAGATGAGGGGGCAGGAGATCCTATCAAAATATTGCTCGAAGAAGTGCTCGAGCGGCAAAGGAACGCGATGATGGATAGCTTTGCGCAGATCCTTCAGCGGCCACCCAAAGGTGACACATCGGCTTCCAGCAGCTACTCTAGAAACACCACACCCTTTAAGGTAGAAGTTAATTTTGAAATCCCCATCTTCGAGGGTAAAATAGACGTAGATGCCGTAGATAAATGGTTAAATCTGCTAGAGGGTTATTTTTCTATTCATGAATTTTCAAGTCGGGAAAAGATTGTTTTCACTTTTCTCAAAGCAGCCCCCACGCCAAGGACTGGTGGGAAACCTATTGCAAGCAGAAGGATGAAAGTACAGGCTCACTATTTTCAGCCGCACCAACTTGGGATTCATTCCGGGATGCCATCAAGGAGTAGTACTACCCTGTCAAAAGCTATGAGGACAAATACATCAGATGGACCACACTGCGGCAGGGACGAGACTAAGATGTGCCAGAGTTCACAAACATTTTTCATGCCCTTCGCACACAGTTGGGTATCAAAGATTTTGAGATGCATCTGGTACTCAAATACCACAGCTGCCTGCATAGATACATCGAGAAAGAGATGGAGTTCTTGAACATCTCCTCACTTGGCACAACATATCGATATGCTGTCAAAATCGAGCAAAAATTCAAACAAAAGAAGCGAGACTTTGGATCTGCAAATTCGAAGCCCAAAGGACAGAGCCAAGGCGGGGTGACCCAAGACAACTCGTCGAAGCTGCAAGAAAAGAACAACACCATGAAGCTGAAGAAGGACACAGGAAAGTGGTCTGAGTTCCACAAGAGTCCCACTCATAACATAAGTGAGTGTCGAACCAAGTAGTCGCTGGTGGCCGAGTTGAAGGCTTCTAAATCAGATGCATGTTCCGACCCTGAGCCAGAACCTGACAAGGGGAATGGCAAAGGGAAGCAGATCATTGATGTGGATCCCAGCGCCACTGTTGCCACTGCCAAGATCTAGAAGAATGAGCTCGAAGAGCCAGAGGAGGGGGAACGTCTTTTCCACTCACAGATGTAGGTGAAGGGTTCGTCGTTGCAATTCATTATCGACAGTGGCAGCCAAAAGAACCTTGTTTTAGTAGAGGCTATGAAGCGGTTGGCCCTACTAACTACACCACACCCGCAGCCATACAGTATCAGGTGGCTTCATAAAGGACGAGATCTCAAAGTTCGCGAGCAGTGTCGCCTTCCTTACAACGTCAAGCCCTTCACAGATGAGGTATTGTGTGATGTTACACCTCTGGATGTTTGTGATGTATTATTAGGCCAGCCATACTTGTGGAGGCGACATGTTGTGTATGAGTCAAGGCCTCGTGCTGTCATTATTTCTTTGGATAGTTCATTATATAGGATACCATAGGTAGTCCCACCTACCACCACATCTTTGATCACTGCTAAGAAAGGCAGCAAGCTCATCTCCCAGACCAGGAAATTCATCTGTCTGGTTCACTCCCAAAGTAAGGGGAAGATTGTCACCACATCCATGACCCCCGCAAAGGGTCCTCCCATGCAGCAATAGCAACAGAAGGATACAGTCATGACAAAACACAGGAAAAACTTCTCCTCACCCACAGGGGTACCCCAGAAGTTTCAGGTGGGCAACAAAGTTTGTTTACATCTGCAGAGAGAATGCCTTACCAGAACCCATCAGAAACACAGACCACTCCGACATGGTCGTTACAGTAGTACCAAGGCTATGGGAAATAATGCTTTGGAGCACATATTTCCTCCATTCCTTCGCATGCACCAAGTGTTCAATGTGGACCGTCGTCGACCATGCTTCCCACCATTACTGGACACACCAGAGATTGTAGGACAAGTTCAGCAGATGGAGGAACTCAACGCAATGGGGACCATTGCTTCCTAAGGGGGAGGAATGATCCAGGTGGATGTTGGTGGCCACCCACCTATCCCATTTGGACCCCCGCAACTGTCCCTTTCAGTTTTTCAGTTTCCATAACTGTAGCACAATTTACTATTTTTAGCAGTTTTTTCGGGTCCTAAACTTCTGGAGCCGTTTTGAGGCCCTAAACGATGTTTTTTGCGAAATCTAGGGGCAACATGGGCCCATGGACTGATGTTGCCCTTCCGAAAGTGGTAGTTCTCGGATAGATCTTTCTAACAAGCTATCATACGTGTCAAACGGAGATCGTATGCCAAAGTTACGACCCCGGGAAATTGATGTACCAATTTACCCAAAACGGGGCCCACAATTTGGCGTTCATCTTCTAAGGTTAGGTTTTGGAATGTGAAGGGATTTCCATTGTTTCTCAACAATAAATAGGCATTTGAGCCTCATTGTAACACAGTTCAGAACAGTTCAAAGGCATGTAGCCGCCACATCTCTTCTCAGAGATAATCTACCATCGCCCTAGCTGGTTTATTTTCAACTCTGTTTGTAAGCATATTTCAGTGTTTTCCATTAATGAAATGAATTATTATTTCCGCTGCATCTTTATGTATATGGTTATCTAGGTATTTTGTTGCGTTCCTATTAAAATTTGGATCACTTAGAGTCTTATCAAGGAAATCAAGCCTTAGAAGCTGAAAATGAAAGCAAACTTTATTATTAGAATCAATTTAAGTATTGAGACTCTCTAGATCTGGATCTAGTGAAATCTAGCCCCTTTCCTCTTACAAGGGTGAGATTATATAGATTGATTATTTCCTCCAAGAGAATGTATCTAGAGGCCTACAAGCTTTATAATTTAGGAGAATTCTACAATAATGTACCCCTAGCGAACTCATACACAAGAAGTTCACGTTTATCTCATTTGGAGTGACAAACTCAAAAACCTTTTTCTCAATTATGAAATAATTATTATTTCATATTTATTCAACCGTGACAAATAATTATAAAATATATTTATTTATGTAATTTCACCATTTTAACATGGAATAAATCACTTCTAAGACCCACATAAGTAAAATCTAGGGTAAAATGGTATGCATTCTAGCCAGTAATTGAGGTATGTTGAACTTAGGTATCTCTCACTATAGCATAGTGGAAAATAAGGTTAAAACACATAGGCAAAACAAAATAAATCCTAGGAGTACTACTCTATGAAGCTAATCTCTATCATGCTTATGGTAACCGCTTACTCTATGCATAATCCTCCATGGGAGGCCTCGACGGTGAGAAGAGAGAGCCCCCATAGTGTTCCTCTAAAGGTGTGGAGGGATATGATCTAAAGACATTTGTTGAACCCCAAGAGTCAGGACCTCCACATTGTGGGTGAATGTTGGGACAAGATCCCCTAGGGTAAATTTTGGGCTTTTTTCCCCAAAACGTGGGTTTTTAACCCCAAAATCGACTCTAGCAGACCTTGTTCCAGCAGGCCCTCTAGACCCTCATGAAGGTATACGACTATCGTTTACAGACACTAACAAGGTGAATTAACCACTTAGGAACTTCTGTAATTACTCTTACATTCTCATTTACCCAAATCGGCTTAAGTATCTGATAAATTCAATATGTATTAATATGTTCTTCACATAAACAGATATGATTACTGGCATACAGATAACAATGTAAAACATATAGATTTGTGCATCGATATAGCGTTGAATCATGAAACCATTATTCAGCATAAGATAACTGTATTTATTCATAACAGAAGTAAATAGATCAAACGTAAATATTTTCAGAGTAATCTTCTTTATTAGTACTTCAGATATTCTTATAGACTGTAACTACCCTGCACACTCAACTGCATGAAGAACCTTTCTTATATTATAAGACTCATCGCTCTTATCTCTTAATCACCCATCGATGACTTAACTACCTTAGAATCTTCTAATACTCTCCTTTTTAAACAATCCCATGGTCCTGTTAGCCTCCTATACCAATAGGTTTCTTCTTTCATGATTTTCTTGATCGAACTATGGAATATGTTCAAACCTTCTTTCTTGAGGAAAGGTGTTCCATATTCTTGAAAAACCAAAAAATCAAAAAAGTTAAAAAATGTAAAGAGGGTATACCCTAAAAGAAAAATCAAAGGGTAAGAAAAATAAAGTGGTCAAAAATAAATGAAAGAAATTAACCCCAAGCAAAAATAGACCAAGGAAAGTGTGCAAATTCAAATGCCACTACTACTTCATTTTTATAATAAAACAATTTTGTGCAGCTTGTCCAACCTTTGCCACAATTCATGAATAAGTCAAACTATTTAAACTTGGCTTACTCATATTTCAATTTCATGTTATAGATTAGAGAATAAATATCTGACCAAACAGTTTAATCTTGGCAGATAAGTAGATAGTTAGAGTTAATAAAAGGTGCTCAACAGTTTAATCTGAGCCCTTGGATGTAATAAGGGTAGAATTAGATAGATTTTCCTTGTGAAAAGAAAAAATGTTGATGAGGGTTTACAAGTCTAAATGCACCCTAATAAAGAAGAGAAAATGGTAGTATCAAGTAGATAGGGTAGGTAGATGGTGCGGCAAAGTGTTATCTGATGAATGATGCTGCTACATGTTTTTGATCCTTTACTTTCATCACAAGTACTAAAGCAGGAAATACACTGGAAAATCACCACAAGCAAAGTCAAACTCATTAACCTCCCTCATCACTTGCCCCTAAAAAGTTTCACTAATTTCCCGCAAAGTACTAAGGTATTTGGAGATCAAAGGGGCTCAAGGCATTTCCTTGACCTCTGGAGGGACCGGACCCTCGGCCTAATGATCAAAAAGACCTAAGTACTTAAGATAATCCATCATTATAATCTTCCATCTTTAACTATGTCCTAAGTAAAATCCTATTTTACTTAGGAAACTCATGCAAAATCCCATAAAAATCCCTCAAAATAACTTGTTATTCTAAGTTTAAGTGTTGAAGATAAAATATTGCAATTTACTTCAGAAGTTATCACTTTCTTAGATGTGCAAAAATATTTTGAGTTTCCTTTTCCTTTTCCATATTTACATTTAACTCTATTATACTAAATCCCTAATAAAATACTTTATCCTAAGTATATAACTCCCTTTTTATAAATATCCCAAAA
>APFE031163933.1:0-10082 GCA_000404065.3 Pinus taeda
CTAAAACCTTTGTGGAACAAAACAAAAGACAATTTGATTCCCTGTGGCTTCCGAGATGTCCCCTAGAAAGCTCGATTGCAAACACAATTAGAGTTAAAGAACTACAATGGGGCTATAACCACCAAAGATACAACACGCCAGTAACAATGACCAACAAAGAAACTTGGGACGACTTTCATCTCAGGGAATAGAGAGCAAGGACCAACAATGTTACTCAAACTGATTTAGACTAACGACCCGAACATGCTAGTAACAATGGACAACAAAGATACTTGGGACAACTTGAATGTCGACAAATATAGAACGAGGACCAACACTGATACTTAAAATGTCCTAGACCTCGGGCATTTGAACAAGAAAGCACTATGCATACAATCTGCTATGGATATTGAAACTAATCGGTAATAAACTATTACGGAGGAAGAGATGAAAATCCAGAGCATACCCCAAGAGGAGGAAAATTGGGAGGTGCCACCCTGAACACACCACTGATGTTTGCTACCTGAAACATCAAACAAGTTGTTATATAACATTACAGGCAGGATGCTGTATTTCCCATACTCAAAACTAGGTTGAAACAAAACTCCTAACGAGCGCCAAGTGTAATGCTTCTCTCAGGGTTCCAGCATCCCAAGAGCTTGCACGATAGTGCGATCACTAATGAAACGCAATTGATTGTCAAAGCATATCACAACAACATCCAATCCCCTGTATGCTTGCACCTCCATACCTACGTCGAGTGAACAAAGAGAATGCCAAATGGCATTGACAATCCTAAATACACATTCACCCACCCTCGTGAATTTAATGTGAAAAACCATCGACCATACAATTGCATTACGTGAAAGACCCACACGTATGCAAATGTAAGCCAGGTGGAGGCCATTGTTTGCTCTCCCAGGGCCGCCTCCAACTTGGCTATACCAACCTTGTGCATGCTACTCATTGCTCGGATGAGAGACTCACTGCCGGAAAGCAAATTGAAGGGCAAACAAATTTGTGCATTTAACTATTTATTTAACTAATCACCTTTTGTGCTACAACAATATTTGGTCCAAGTGCGCAACATAAAGCTTTAGTGATTTTTTTTTTATATGATGTAGTGAGCACTTTTTTAATAATGTTAATTAATTATTGATAAATACATTTCGAATTAAATTCACTATTTTAATAATATGAATTAATCCTTCATTACATTAATATTAAATATAAAAAAATAAATATAAGTTATTGATAAATACATTTAACAATTAAGTTTCATATTTTTTTAATAATAAATACAAGAAATGAATAAACTTCCTACATTTTTATAACATTAAATATAGAAAAAATAATAAGTAATTTAATAAGATCATATATTTTATATGTAAAAGTAAGCATCGCTTTAGAACTTGCACCCTATTCATAAAATGTTAAAACATAGCTTTAGAACTTACACCCTATTCATAAAGGTAGAAAAAAATATTTCTAAAAGTGATAAAGATTCACTAATATTAATGTTTTCCTCAAGATTCACTAAATATTTTTTTATTATCAATAATCACTCAAAAATAGTGAGAATATTCTTCAAAAATTGAACGTTGGAGCACCAACATTAGTGGGTTACCATCGTTTTCATTCCACGTCAAGCACCAACATTAATTAGTTACCCATCGTTTTCATTCTGCTGAGGTGTACACTAGTTAGTTATCAATCGTTTTCTTTAAATTTAGAAATTACTCATGAAGTTTTAAAACTAAGTCGAAAAAAATAACCAATGAAGTTTTAATAAACTAAGTCGAAAAAAATTACAAAAAATTACAAAGGGAAAAAACATTGGAGTTGTCTATAATGCGACTTTTTGGAGATTCCAGTGACGGAATCAGGCGGAAGAAATTGACGTGAAATCTTGATTTGTTGCAATTAAAATGGTTTTTTAACTGCATATTTGGATTTAACACCTTGAAAAACCCTTTGGACGATTTGATTGTGCAGAAACTAGCTATCAAACTTGCCATTCCAATAAATTGCTACCGGATTTTGACCAGAAAAACCCATCGGAAAGGCTTTCAAAAAGTCGCATTATAGACAACTGCAAAAACATTAAGAAAAGCTCAGCCGAGATTCCGATGTGACCCCGACTCCAGAGAATGGCGACAGGGCGCCACGGATGATTCGGGGCGCGTCGTGGATTTAAAAAGCGCAGCCGAGATTCCGATAGATAAATTCTGGGAGAGCGTGGGATGACTTGGCTTGTAGCGAATTTAAAAAATAGAGCCAGCGAGTGGGCTGCTTCAGGGATCGGGGTCGTGGATTTAAGACATTTGCTATTCGGCGGGACTTTCCATATGTTACACTGTGTTAGAGGACACCGTTTGAAGCAATGGGAATTTAAGACATTTGTTATCCGGCGGCTCTTACCATATGTGATTCTGTGGCTTTCCAGCAGGAGCCTGCTGTCGAAGCACCCTCCAGTTTGCACAGGAGTTTGCTGTCGAAGCAATGGGAATTGAAGCAATGTGAATTTAAGGAGGTTGGGCTAAGGTCGGTCAAGTACTCTGCACAGGAGTTTGCTGTCGAAGCAGGGGATTAGAGGACGCCGTCTGAAGCAATGGGAATTGAAGCAATGTGAATTTAAGGAGGTTGGGCTAAGGTCGGTCCAGTACTCTGCACAGGAGTTTGCTGTCGAAGCAGGAGATTAGAGGACGCCGTCTGAAGCAATGGGAATTTAAGGAGTAGGTTGGGTTAAGGTCGGTTCAGTACTCTGCAGAAAGGTTTTTACAGAAAATATTGTGGGACGTTCTATTGGAGCAGGGTTCTGATAATCAAATATCAACGGAGTTTCAAAGCGTGTCCAAGGTTCAAAGCGTCATAGACTCACAGCAAGAATGTCCAGTGAAAAACAACAGCAATTGGAGCCCATGGAGGTGAGGAGCCTTTTGTCTCTGTAAGGGGAAATCATACATAGCAGTATATGATGTATTGGGTATTTTTATGTGCTTTGTGTATTTTAGGGAATATGATCTGAAATGAATGTTGAGTATGCGGTTTTGTTTTCTTGGTTGGTTAAGCCTGTGCTACCTCCTATGACCATGCTCTAGCCGCTTTTGCTATTGTCCGTGTGTGACTGAATATCCCTGCCTGCTATATATACATAGATGATATTCTAAACTGTGTCCTCTCTGGCAATGATTCTCTTAAGAGAAGGACCTCATTTGGTAAGACCACACATCTTCCTATCCTGAGCACAAAACCATCTCACAATCAAAGAAACGGAACACTACAGGGTAACTGTTGATACTTGCTGATAAGCTTTAGTCGACTGAACAACTATGGTTAATAATCAGTCGAGTCTGGACAGCCTTCTTTCATTGCTAATGTTTATCTACACTGGTCAATTTCTATGAAAGGTGTACCAAGTAGTTTTCAATCTGCAACAAGTCTAACAGCTACCAGTCCCAAGCAACGAATTGCAGGAAGATCCTGTATAATTCAGACTTGGCAAGTGCATTTTCAGTATTTACTCTTCTCATAGTGCAAACAACTGTAAGTGCGAGCATAAGCAAATAGAATTTAACGAGCTGCCAGGAACAGTGGGATAGATGGGTGCTAATATGCATCCTTGGCAAGCCAAGGCTCCATAGTATAGTTGGTTTCTAAATCAGCCATACATATGGTAGTATGCCATTATTTCAACACAACCTACCACAGAAATTAATTAAAGATTGCAGAATCTACATCTTGCATTAACTTTAGGTTCTATACACCATCATGAATACTTAAGGGTAGCATAGCAGGTCCACATAAGACATTGACTACTGTGTCCAAAACAACTGAAGTAAGGGTTGGTGATAGCATTTGCATAGTTCTCAAAGAAACATAGAAGGAGTACTACAGTAGAGCTGATGTAAGGATTCAATAGGGCAATCTATAATAAGTCACAGAGTAAGGGTGGTATTCTATTAGTTATTGTAATCCAAGCATTTCTCACTGCATAGTATATGTGAAAATCGTATCACAAGGGCATTCATACGCTCAGGATGATGCTATCGATGCCACACACAAGGACTGTGGTTTCAGCTTGAAGGACTCTATTTTCCAGCCATCTTTTGCAAAGTTTGCACAGCAGCTCACATGTTTATGTACAACATTTTATGGTATTAACAGAGTTATTAATAGTCATGGTTTAGTGATGGTGGTAGCCATTCAAAAATGCCCATCTCTTGCTGTACTATTATAGGCTGTATCCAGGTAGAGAATGGTCCAACGCCTAGTCATAAATGACTCTATATCTGGTGATTATACCACAAAACAACAACACTTTATCCAGTCACTAGATATTAATACCATTACTAGCTTTTGTTACTTAAACAATTTCCTATTGCTCATACAGTCACCAATTCTTATGGCTATAGCAGAGAGGTTGTTTATCTTCTATAATTATCAGCAGTAACCATCGATTTCAAAAGCAGTGTAGCATATACCAACAGAGCATGCACAATGCTACACTAAGAAAGGAGTCATAATTTAATGTGTCCAACTCACTATACTCGGAACAAAGCCATATTTTGTGCAATTCAACGGAGCATGTGTAAAATTTATACCAGGAACAAAATTACTCTTTTATAGGCCACAAACAAGGAGGAGCCATACTGTCCCAGGGATCATGTAAACTATCCCACTTGGGAGTTTGAGGGTCAACAACATTGCCCTAAGCCTCAGTTTTATCCATGGCTGTAAAACCCTTAGGTAATTCTACAGTGTGGTAGCTTCATTACATAGTGCAGTTAGTAAACTACCACAATGTGGGCATTGGGATGAGGTTCATGATGTTTTTCCTCCCAACCATTGGCAGACTGCCAATAGTGCAACTGCCATCCCCTAGCTGATGAAACTTGTCCCGATGTCCAGACCAGGGTTTCCAGTGGTCTGACCCGCCCCCCTGCATGCAAAGGTTTAGTTAAAAGTTGGTGCAGGGGTTCCAGAGGTAATTTCTTCACCGCCCTGTAACCCAAGAGGGACTCCAGAGATGAAAATCACCACCCTTGCTTCTTTAGGCATCCAGGGATTTGCCTCCACCATAAAATGGTTCAACAACTCCATCCGATGTTGGGAATCCAGAGCCTGCTAACCTGAACTTTCAGCAAGAAGCTTGACCAGGGCATCCAGAGGCCTCAACCCTCTTATCACCGAGGGACTCCAGAGATCACCTCTCCACCTGCAACAATTTACGTACCATTTAGTCAGTAAGTTCATCATCAGGGTTAAATCATGACTACAAAGTAGTGGTATGAAGCAGAAGGGGTATCCCAGGTATTAATGACTCCAAATGATACACAACAAGAAGCTAGTTGAGGCAACTACCAGCTTCCCATTTCTTGAGACAATATTCTATCCCATATGGACTTTATTTTTGTCAGTAAACTGTGAGAGTTATTTTCCTTTAAGTGCTTCAAGGAGCTCCTTTATCCTACAACAGAAGCAAAAATCCAACAAAGAGAAAGGGTGCAGGGAGTCGATAGGTACCATCATGACCGGGCAGGACACCTAGAACACCTTAATTTGGCACATATGAGAGTTGTTGCTACAAAATTGGTGACTATGAAGAATGTCCCCTAATTAAAAGGATGGAGGGCTATTTGTCAAATGTGCTTTTGAAGTGTATTCCTAGAGACTCAGAGTGCACCAGGAGGCGTGTTCCTAACCAAACTGGGTGTAAAAGGTGTCAATGCTGACTGGATAAGTTATATATCTCTGTTAGTGCAACAACAGTGATACCTAGGGGAAACACACTCTCTAGCACGATTTGATCAGAATACATGTCTACACATCTAACGTTCAGACACTAAGGTAAAAACAACAAAAATCAATTCCTAAGACTTTGAAAGGTTCCTCACGACTAACCTCTAGTGCTGCATGTTCCTTTGCTGCCCTCGTGATGCCAACAACACACCTCTGAGCTAGTGCCTCCCTTCCCTTGCAGCGAATTCCCTGTCTTATCCTCTTCCGATGCTAATTCAATACCCACCTCTTCTTGTCATTCTCTCTCCTCCACTGCAATTTTTCTCTCATTTTTTTTCTTTTCTCCTCCTGGTTCCAATTTGTTAAATTTGGCAACTAGGGCCAAACTTCACATTGGACAGCTCATATGAGGCAGTGGATATTTTTATTGGATTCCTCTCTCCGAGAGGCGTAGGTTGATCTAAAGATCATCCCATCCTGACATGTATAAATGGAGTTATGAATTTATTTTGATTATGGACAAATTGTCAAGGTCGGCCAACCATCAAATTAGCACCCTCAAGCCCTCAACATTGCATATAAATATACAAGGAGCCTCCTCCTCATTTTGGCATCTCACACATTCATTCTCCTCTCTCCTTCATTGTTTGGGTACGAATCCTCTTAGGCTTCTCTCTCTCCACATGTGCGAAGAAGCGACTGTTCTTTTGCTGTCCCTGCATTGATCAGCGCTTACTGAAAGTTGCAGGAAGCTGTTTTGACCAGCATTGACCATCTTTGACTGCGGTTTTGTGTGGGGTATTTCTGTTTGGGCAGGCCACAGTTTTGGCCACGAAATCTGAGGCTGTTTGATCTCTGTTTGACCAGCGTTGACTGTGCTAGGGCTTGCTGTTGCGTTGATTTTTGTTGACCAGGTTTGATTGGATATTTTTGGACTGATTTGACTTGCTGTTGGAGGCTGAGTTGACTGAGTTTGACTGAGCTGTTTTGGAGGTCAAAATTTGCCATGTTGACCAGCGTTGACTTTCTAGTTAGGGCTTTTTGTTTCTGCTGCTTTACTGATCAGATTTCACTGTGATTGGGCAAGTGAATATTGTATATTGTACTCTCTCTCTTTGCTGAACTTTTGAAGAATTATAAGAATAATTGATCAAGGGTTTCCCCACATTGGGGCTTGTCCCTGGCTGGTGCCATATCTTGTGTCCTCTTGTCTTGGCTTGTCTTCTACTATTATTGTTTATGTTCTATCTACATTATACTATTGTGATGATGTGATTGCTACACTGGATATTGATATTGGGCTAATAAAGAAATTGAAGTAAAATTGCTCAAAGCATAGAACATACCATTATTATCTAAAATTAACATGGTATTAGAGCTGAGGTGACGAGAAAGCCCGAACAAGAGTGAGAAGAGCAATCACTAAGAGGAGCAATCATTGATCAAGGACAAGATTCAATGGCCTCCACATCCTACTTAGGTCTGATGACAAGCTTCATGATAAGTCTGGTTATCATGCATGGAAGATGTCTCTTGATTTGACTTTAGAAGAGCAAGCTGTTATGGATTATGTGTAGGGAAAGATTTCGGAACCTCCTTCAAATGCACCGGCTGTTGCTAAGACAAAATACAAGAAGGGTGAAGTCAAAGCCAAGAAGATCATCGCGGATTCTATTCATAAGCATTTAATTGCTTATGTCTCCGATTTGAAGACATCAAAGGAGATATATGACAGGTTGGTTGTCTAGCAATGCAAACCAAGTTCTTTTTATAAAGAAGGGAAGAAATGAAGATATTCAATCCTACTTCATAAGGATTACTGAGATAAAAAATGATCTTCTTTCGTTTGGAGAAGCTATTGTTGATAGGGAGCTTACTCTCATTGCCCTTGGAGGACTCCCTCGTGAATGACACGTGTTCAACACTACTATTCTTAACAACGACACAATTCCAGGTTTTGAATTACTGACTAGATGTTCTCAAGAAGAAACAAGGATGATGGAACTAGATATGCCTTCAAATAAGAATGATCCTACTGCATTCTCTGCTCACACTAAAAAGAAGAACAATGCAGGTTCAAACAAGCACTGTCAAGGAAGGTCGAGTTTCAAAAATAGAAGGACTGGAAGATGCTTCATTTGCAACAAGTTTGGCCACTATGCTAGGGAGTGTCCTAATAGAAGGGATACACCTCATGATGATGACAACCACAACAACAACAATTTCAGGGGCAGCAACAATCAAAGGAATGGCAGATTCAACAATTGAGGAAAAAGGAATGCTCGTGCTCCTCATCAAGGAAATGGTCGCCCTCCCAAGAGATCAAGAAACACCAATTATGATGAATCTAATGTTGTTGATAACAAGCAAAAATAATTTTATCTTATATCTGCCCTCTCTACGGCATCTCCTCCGGACACTTTGGGGAATTAGTTGATTGATAGTGGTGCCTTGAGGCACTTCACTGGGTATAAGGAAGCTCTTTCAAATCTGATTGAAAAGGATACAAATTTGGAAATTTTTCTTGGAGACAATGCCACCTATCCCGTGAAGGGAGTTGGGAATGTTACTCTTCAATTGAATCAAGGTAACACCTTTCATCTTGTTGACGGTGCTGGACCTGCCAACATTTAGGGGATCTCCCTGTTATGAAGTCCCAACTAGACCTCACACCGTTTGGTGTAGGAGTCCCATTCGGTATGATGGCCTGATTGCCATTATCTTAAAGATTTGCCTTAGATCTTGCTTTTCAGCACATGAGAGGTTTACTTTGTCTTCGAACAACGAAGTTCGCGTGCCTGGTAAGTGCTTAGTGTCACTTGTGTCAAAGTTCTGTCACTGCAGAGGGAGAGCGTGAGAGTGAGTCTCAAGTTGAAAGGGAATAGTCCCAACTCTATTAGAGACACACCATATAGCAGGACATGCGCAGCTTCCGACGAAGTAGTCCACACGGATGCAGCAGTCACAAACACAAGGTGAGCAGATAACATGTACAACACCTAGCGGAATAGTCCACACGAGTGCGATGGTCGATATACCAAATTTACGAAAATGAGTCCATCGAGCGTCCGACAGAATAGTCCACACGAGCAAGACAACGTTAACAACTAATACAACACATTTCCAATAGCATATGTACTAAAACAACCGGAATAGTTCAACTGTCTTAATACAGGTTAAAGCAACATGCATTAGAAGCGTTCAAAGAATAGTCTTACAAATGAATACAATGCATGTGTGAAAACATGCTGGTCTGTTAACAGGCTTCTAAATTAAGCAAAAGTTCCAAGACACATTGGTACACCATTACATCACTAACCCCGATAGCGGGTCGTTGGAGCCATTGCTCGCTCCTCAAAGAAAAGACTACAGACTCTCAAGGCTATGTGGGAGGAGCCAAGGTGAAAAAGTCTTTTGCGTGTACACATGAGGGGTATATATAGCCAAGGTGAAACTGATCCTTGTGACTGTTCGACTTCCCTCATGACTGTTCGACTTACATGAATCTTTGACTTCATCTGTGGGTATGTTGGACTTCCACGTTACATTACATTGATTACACAGTTATGACTCAAAGTAGTGATGTGGCCGAGGTGATTCATAACACAACTCGACATGACACTGCAGGTATGCACATGCTGGCTGTGCTGTTTGTGTCGAGCCGCTGTGCTGCTGAGTGATGAGTGTGCCCGTGGTGTACCATAACTTCACCTCTCCATGGCAGAGTACGCGGAGACTGGAGTCTTCAATGGTCTTGGTGTTCGCTTGATAGTTCATGCATGCGCACATGTCTCCTTCGCTTGCTACATGGTATGCTTTGCGTGTTCATCCAACCGTGAGGAAGTCTTCTAGCATGCGCTCCTTGTTCATCCCATTCGTTGTCGCGCCATGTCTCATCCATGTACTTGTTTCTGCAATCACTCATGACGAGACGACATCAAATCCAGAAATCCCCTAGTCTACCATGATGCATCATCTTTCGTTTTCGGGTGTAGGTGACCAGGAGAGAGGACAAGGCTCTGAAACAACACAGAGCACATGTCAGGCCGGGATGCGAGGCTCCGGGGCACTGTCAAGAAAAACTGCGTAGAGGTCATTGAGAGGTTGGGTTGAGTAGTCCGGGACAACAGTGACTTTCTGTGGGATTTGGCTCAGTTGGGAGGCAGAACTACGCAATTTTTCCGGGGAAGGCAGTGCGGGCAGTAGGGGACACTAGTAGTGAAAACTGTGTAGGTATTCAAGGGAGGTTGGGAGCAGGTTGCGGGAACTTGCTGGCCAAAACTGCGCAGAACTAGGAGGCAGTCATGCTGAACATGTCTGCGCAGTTTCCGGGTTGAGCGAGGTATCGGGTAGCTGGTGGA
>APFE031163935.1:0-25334 GCA_000404065.3 Pinus taeda
ATAGATAAGGTTACCATATTCTTTCTTAACCTTAACACCTTCCAAGAGAAGTCTAAGGGTCTTGAACTTGGACAAAAAATCTTCAATAGAAGAAAAATTATTGGGGTCCAATGTAAGCAACTCATTTTCAATTTGATGGCCTCTAAGTTGATTTTTAATTCCAAAAACTTTAGTGATCTGTTGCATTGCTTCATTAGGAGTATCATGTATTGTGATATGGAATCTAAATTCTAGAGAAATAGAAATCCCTATCAACCCATGTGCTTGATCCTACCTATTTTCCCATTTGGCTGCCATATCTTCATCTTTCGGTTTGGTTTCTTGGCCTGAGGCTATTTTGTAAAGACCTTTACTTCTAAGTAAATCCACAATGTAGGACCACCGTTGGAAGTAGTTGGTGCTGTTAAGAATAACTTGGCATGGACTTTCCATTTTAACAAAAATTGAAGCTATAGATGCTGAAAATAAGTGTTCCAATGGAAAGATCTCAAAACATTAGGTTGATTAAAAAAAAATGGCTCTGAAAATAGCTTCCGGGTGAAGAAGTTATGGTTTTTTGAAGAAAAGTTGTTGAAGATTCCGATGAAGTGTGAGAATGTGTAGAAATGAATGATAATGTTATATTTAAAAAGAATCCTCCCCCTTTCCAAAATTAATCTAATTAGCTCAACAAAAATAAAGACTTGAACGCAAGACCTCTATTCTCATAACGTAGCTTTGGAGCAAGTGAGCTAGATTAAAAGGTTAGTAATTTTTGGAAAAAAGGAAGGGTTTTTTTTTTATTTTTTTGATTTTTTTTATGTAACTGAAACTTTGGGATGTGTGCTTACTTGAGAAAGATATTTTTTTGCCTACAAAACAAAAACACAAAACCAAACATGGGCATACAAAAAAAAAAACCTTACGGCTTGAAGTTAGCTTTAGCCGGAAACTAAATATTTTCCTCAATGTTTATGATTTTCCAAGATCACACTAAGGCGCGGTGGAAAAGAGCATACACATGAGAAAAATCCTTGCTTTTTGTTTCTGATTTGCCTAGATCGCATAGAGTCGTGGGGCAAAGAGCATACACAAAAATGAGAGGTATAGATCTGGCAATAAAAAAAAAAAAGAGCTAAATAAGCCGAAATAAATAGAAAGAAAATAACTTAAAACAGAAAATAAACATTGTATACCTCTAGATATTAAAAATAACATAACTAGGGCTACCGGAAACCTTTTCGCATCAAACTAAAGGGGTTCCTCACCAGAACAGATTCTCCTAACACAATACAATGGTCCTCTCAGCCCGAAAGTAGTCAGTAATAGTAGATATAGGAAACGATAGTTGAATGCAGTTCTGCCAGCTTCAGATTTGGATCACCAATGGATGCGGCCCTCAAATAGCTCTGATACCATGTAGGAATTTACAGGGTAAGTTCCCTAGACAGAAAACCAAAGGAAAACGCTCACAAACAGATCACAGATCAATATACCAATATTGTTGACGTGGTTAAAACCCTCAAAGAGGGAAACAATCCACGACCTGCGCCAACATGGCCACTTCAGGCAATTTATTAATAAAAGAATGACAATTTACATAAGCTTCTCTCATGAATGGCTACCCTACAAATAACCGTCCATGCTCTTTAAATAGAGATCATGGACCAATCGGGTGTTAATCCATGGATCAACTGTTGGTAATACTGAGGAGAGAATGAACCGTTGGATGACTACATATCATGACCATCGGATTGTAAGTTACAAAAGTACATAGTAAAGAAACACACTTTACCTAACTCTACACTACACCAAGTTATACTTAACTATTTCCTATGTGTCAGAATATATTAACAAATTCCTATACTGGACCAATTTGTGGAATCTTCTGCTGAAGCACTCTCTCCCCTAGATGAAACTCCAACCACTAATGATACTTTGAGTGATGTGATTGACTAAATTGGGAGACTCAATCTTCATTCAATCCCAACTCAATCAACTGATCAGCCCGAACCATCTTAGAAAGGTCCCTCAAAGTGGATGAAAAAGACACTTGAAAGTGTTCATCTTGATGAGGTTGGAAAGACAGGAATACAAAATTCAACCAGGCAAAATGGAGGTGATTTAGATGATTTTGATTCACCTGTTCATATGGATGTTTCTAATGATTGCGAATTGAATTTGTCTACATATTTTGAACCATCTTCCTTCAAAGAAGCTGCTTCTCATGATGAATGGAAAGAAGTGATGCAAAAGGAGTATGATGCCTTGATAGAGAATGGTACTTGGAAGGTGGTTAATCCTCCATTGGGAACCAAACCCATTGGCAGAAAGTGGGTCTACAAGAACAAGTATAAAGCTAATGGCTCACTTGACAAGCACAAAGCCAGGCCTATGGTAAAATGTTTTTCTCAGAAGTAAGGGGTCGATTATGACGAAACTTTTCCCCCACAACAAAATGGGTTTCCATCCACACACTCTATTCCGTAGCATCTCAAAAAGGTTGGAAAGTCCATCAAATGGATGCAAAAAATTCTATCTTGAATGGAGATCTGAAAGAAAATGTTTTTATGTCCCATCCTAAAGAATTTGTTTTGAAGGGACATGAACATAAAGTATGAAAACTTGTGAAATCCTTGTATGGCCTCAAGCAAGCACCGTGAGCATGGTATGACAAGTTAACTGAGCATATTCTGAAACTAAACTTCAAACATTATGATCTTGATGATGCAACTTTGTTTGTTAAGAAAGTTGGAAAAACAATTGTATATCTTGTGGTATATGTAGATTATCTTTTGATGACATGGAACAATAAGAGCTACATTTCATCCATAAAGAAGGAATTGAGGAAAGGTTTTGAAATGATTGACTTGGACTATGTTCACTACTATCTTGGTATTGAAGTAACTCAACATCTAATGTCTATATTCCTCTCTCAGAAGAAGTACATTGGGATCTGTTGAACAAGTTTGGCATGGTTGAGTGCAATCCTTTGACTACTCCAATGAAACAAAACTTAAAGCTCGCATCCATTGAAGGAAAATAATTTGAGGATGCAACAAAGTACAGACAACTTGTAGGAAGCCTCAACTACTTGACTACTACTAGACCAAACATTTCATTTGTTGTTGGAATTCTCTTTAGGTTTATGCAAAATACTTGTGAGAGACATTGGTCTACTGTAAAAATAGTTCTAAAGTACTTGAAGGAAACTCAAGGCTTTGGATTGAAGTATACACAGGTGGCTGACTTCAGCTTTATTGGATACTATGATTCACACTTCGATGGAGACAAATAAACTAGGGTAATTACTTATGGTTATGCTATGAGTCTTGGATCAGGTGTTGTCTCCTGGAGATCACACAAATAATCAATTCCAGCAGATTCCACAACAGAGGTAGAATATGTGGCAGCAACTGAGGAAACAAAAGAAATTGTGTGGCGTAGGAAAATTCTGGAAGATTTGCAGGTAAAGAAAGTACATTCAATTCCATTCATGATTGACAACACCTTTGCAATAAAGTTGGCCAAGAACCCAAAGTTCCATGATCGAACGAAGCACATCAATAAAAAATAACATTTGATTCGACATCATGTTGAGGCCAAGACAGTCTATCTATGCCATCGTTCCACTAATGAGAAGATTGCAAACATCTTCACCAAAGCGCTTGGAAGAGAAAATCTTGAAAGATTCAAAATGATGCTTGGACTATCCAACATCCCGTTAGATTAACGGGGGGATTTTTGACACCTAATGATGGGGATTGGCTGAACACTTGTAAATAATGTAAATAATAAATAATGGAAAATGAAGAGTCACCAAGAGGTGAAACTTAAGAGTCACTCCCTCTTGTATATAACAAGGAGGAATGTTAATGAATAATCACAATTGATTTGAGGAGTTACCTCTTGGTCTCACATTTTCAAATATCAAATCAAAATTAATAGCAGTGATGGACGACTGTTTTGAGATGATTTGAAATGATTTCCTCGGCTATAATTTTGTTTATGTTGTATTAACTGCCACATTTTCCCACTTTCGATAGCTGACGTTGTGTTAGATGAAGTCTCGAAAGAATTCTCAGGTTTGGACATGTTCGAATATATTTTATTCCTTGGAAGGTAATAATGTATTTGTATTATGTCGGAAGTTGCCCACAATCTTATGTAAAAGAGTAATACATTATATCCCATATTTATTATGGCATAATATACTCTTGTATACATTTATTATATAAAGAGGTGTTATTTTGGAGAATTATATTATCCCACATTTACGTATGAGACCCCTACACTTAACTCTATTATTTACACCTATAGATTACATGTCGACAATATGTTTGACAAAATGCTTGTCATGGCTAGTTGGGATCCAGTCAAGGTTTTGAAAATTATTTCCTTTAATTCTGTCATTTCCATGTTAATTTACCAATATGAAGTGATGGTTCAGTTTTAGGCGGTGACCTAAGCTCTAGGTCTGAAAAAGTGGCTCAAATCCTGAAGTCGCTGGAATAACACTCACAATTTGGGTCTCTGGTCGCTGGCAGACACGCCTGTGGGAGAGACATTGGATTTTTGGTCACCCTCATGCCTATAGCATGGGAGTGAATGAGCCTTAAATTATCCAAAACCTTAATGGGACCCCAAGGAAAGTTATCTAAACTATTGGATTGGTTCCTGAGGGTCCTGTAGTTGATGATTTATGTCTGAATGGTGTTTTTCCATTGTTTCCACTTCTTTAAGGTGACTTAGGAGGTCAAATCATATCATACTGGCCTCTCATCATATGTTTACCCCAGCTGGACAGTTGCTTCGGTAGATATGGGAGGAGGGTGTTACAGAGTGGTATCATAGGGTTTTTGCACTCTCCTTGGGATGTGCGTTGATCATGATTTCATGTTGGTTTCACATGTATTCCTTACGCATGTATTCCATGTTCTTGTTCCATTTTCATTGTGTTGATCATGGTTGCAATGATGTCTCCCTATGAAGGTTGAAGGTGTTGTCGTGGAGTATGTCTTCATGTGTGTATGGCTCATCATGCAGTGCTAGGCACATCAGTATTCACATGTTATCAAATTCTTGTGATGTGGTTGTTGTTGTCATGCATGAGGCCATGGTTTGAGTAGCTTCTATGGTCATGCATTGATGACTAGTCTCTAGCTAGAATGATGTGTATATGGTTTTGTACTCATGTGTTGTACGTCTATATGTAGTTGTTATGCATGTATGGTCATGGTCATAGTTATGCATGAATAGTAGGTCAAACATGCCTTGTGAGTCAATGTATGCAATTCAGGTCATCATGATGCTATTGTTTGTTATGATGCTAATGTGTTGCATGAGATAGAACAGGAGATGGAGATTATTAAAGTGAAGTTGCAACATTGGACCTCGAGGCAAGAGAAAATCGTCATACAGTATTGTATGTTTGGCAAGCAAGTATGTAAGTTAAGGATTGTTATATGCATTAGGTTTATATACGTGAATTTTATGTAATTTTTTTTATGTTATGGTTACATACATGATAGATGATAGTTTATTAGTATATTCATATGCACATGTGTTCGATAGTCATGAATGATAGTAACTTATGGTTGTATGCATTCCTACTTTTGTTTATGTTCGATAACTTGATGATCATGTTATATGTTATTGATGAGTATGCTATAGGTTAACTTATTGTTATATGTTAGTTAACTTTACGATTAGGGTTATAACATTAATATCTTGATGTTATATGTGCCATGCTAAAGTGGATTGGCCTATGAAGATGGTTAGGGTTACGGCATTCATGTATGATTCGACTTATTGTGTTGCATTGTGTGTTACTAATCTAGACCAATTGTACATGTGTGATTTCTATGCATAAATGATAAATGCTTATGAGTTTATGATGTGAACATGTTAGTTAGTTAGTGTTATGGGTATTGTGATCTTATTTATGTTTGAGTTGACATGTTGTAAATTTATATCTTCCTAACTAGATTGATTGTTCAGATGAGATAGCCTCCCTTGAGGTACACTAAGGTATAAGTTTGCTTATGTCGTATACTTGGAGCTTAATTTTTTATTATGTCGTTTATTTGGTGTTGAGTGCTTGGTGTTTATCACTTCATCTAGTTGATTTATTTAACATAGTATGTTTTCAAGTTGGTTGGATGTTTGATGAATTGCATAATATGAGTATGTGTTTATAAGGTTTCTTGCTGAAATGACCTTGTTTTGAGAGGATTGTACTAACACATGTGTGCTGAAATAGTTGATATGTACTTGAGTATAGTAGGTGATAGTTGTAGCATTGTGTCTAAGGACTATGATTTGACTATGAATTATGACAATATTGTTAGTCTTGGTAAAGGTTGATCTCAAATTGATAGATATGAATGTCTTGATATTTGGAACATGTGTTTGACATGTGTGAGCAGTTGTAGGGTAACATGATAGGTATTAGCATGATGAGGTAATAATTGATGTGTCTATGTAACTAACAGTTGGGTGATGTGACAATATATAGTAAGACTCAGTTGCAACAGGGTAAAGGTAAAAGAAAGGAATCAAGCAAGAATTCCTTTGGCTATGTTTGGAATCCCTAATTCCAAACGAATGACTTCTTTGCATACATGGAGTCTTCTTAACCTTGATGTTGTTTGAAATTATGTGGATATCTGTTAGATTCATGAACATGTACTTGATTGGTATATTAGCTAGTCTTTACTTATAGGTGTATTTTTCAAAGGATTCGAGTCCCTTTGAGAGATGGCATGGATGTGTTCAGTTGCAAGAAATGTTCTTGGCACAAAAAGATAAGGTAACTAATGTATTGTTATGTTTATTTATACAATGACATTTATGAGTTTATGGAAATATAATGCAGGGGACTACATGGAAAAGAGAGGTTGCAAAAACATATTGAAGAAGGCTTGGGTGGAGCTTTCCCTGGGAACCATGGGGATTGAGTCATGGTGTTTGATTTTAGTCTTATGCTTTTAGACTACTGTGATTTGTTGTGCTTGATTGTGGTTTTGTTTGCATCTTCTGCATGGACATGCCACTTGGGTTGTGGTGTCATTATTGGTTTCATGGTTTCCTTCTTGATTGTTTCTTGTCTTGCTTTTTATGTTTTGAGTGTCCTAGGAATTGGTTGGGGAAGAGGAAAGCTAATGGAGCTCAGGGAGAGATGTGTGGCACTCAATAGGTAATGTAAGAACTTAGATGAATCTATGTGCATGAGTAAGCGCAATGGAAGGTATGACTATGACAGTTGGTTGGACTGGTTGGGTCCATTGTGGTAAATAGACGATGGCGGTACAGACATGAGAAAGGAAACAAGAAAAGGTAAAGTGTATGGATCTTAGGTGTCATATGCCTTGGTTATGTTGGGAACTATTGTTCTCAATTTCATGCATGTTCTACATGAATAAAAGGGTTTCTCTTAATCTTGGCATTGATATCTAGTATTTATGGTGTGATCATGATTTGTTCATGCTAATGATTGTATGCAGGTATGTATGTTGTTATCTGACAGGGTCATCATGGGTCATGATTGTTTTATGCTAATGTTTATGTATATGTATGCATGTGTCTATGTATATATTTCATTGCCTGACAGGGTCATTAGGAATCCTTTTGGCGGATGAATGATTTCTTATATAGGAAAATGACATGAAGAGGTTCCTGGTTTAAGAGGAATCAAGTGGAAGAGTAGTCATGAAAAATATATGAGGTCAGTATCATGTGGATATGAATGGATATTATATTATTATAATATGTCTATGTTTATGTTATGAAAGGTAACTCTGAAGGATACATGAATGAAATGAAATAAGGGTGGTATGTGGCATGCTAGGATAAGCATGGATGGTGGAGAGATAGTGTGGTTTTGGATGTGTGGTACTACTATTGTGCACATGTTGTATATGTTGCATTTGTGGTGTTGTGCGCATGTGGTGATGTGCATATATAGTGTGTGTACATGTTGTTTATGTAATGTTATGTACATGGTGTAGTACAAATAGTGTTGTATGAATGTTGCATATTCAGTGTTGGGTATATATGGTGCTATGTACATGTTGGATATACGGTGATGTGTACATATTGTATTGTGTGTATGATGGATATGTGGTGTTGTATGCATATAGTGATCTGCGCATGTTTGATATGTGGTGTTGTGTACAGATGATGTTATGTACATGTTCAAAATGTAGTGTTATGTAAAAGTGGTGTTGTGTGCATGTTGTACATGTGGTGTTATGTGCATATGGTGTGGTGTGCATGTTTTTACAAGTGGTGTTGTGTGAATTTTTTTACAAGTGGTGTTGTGTGCATGTGGTGTTGTGTACATGTTGTACAAGTGACATTGTATGCAGGTGGGCTTGTGTACATGTCTTGCATGTGGCATTGTGTACACATTATATAATGGTTGAGTGTATAGATGATGTTGTGTACACATTGTCTAGGTAATGTGATGTACATGTGATGTTATGCACACGTTGTGCAGACAGTGCTTGGTACATGTGGTACCAGTGTACGTGTGGGATTGAGTGCATGTTGTACATGCTATGTTATGGGCATGTGGTACTATGTATGTGCATTATGTAGTCATGGTATCATGACATATGCATTCATTACACTGCACTCTTGGTACGTATTTGTGGTATGTTGTACATTAGGTGTAGGTGCATGTATTATGTTGTATAACGGATGTAGGTGTTGGATACCTATACCAATAGGTTTTCATTTTTCATGATTAGATATCAAAGGTCCAAATATGCTCTGCTTTGGCAAATGCAAAGATCTCATATTTTCCTAAGAAGGCAGTGTCTATATCAGTTTTGATAAGAATTCAATTTTGGATGGATGGTCCAACAGTCTAATCTGGATCATGCCATGTTTTCAATTTCCATGTTGTAGTGTAGAGAGTGATATCTGTCCAAACTGTTTAATCTTGGCAGATCAAGTAGCTAGGTAGAGAAACAAAGGTTCCCATCTGTTTAATCTGGGGCCTTGGAAGAAATAAGGGTTGTGTTAGATAGGAAATGCAAGCAAAAGCCAATGAAAAGAATAGGCATTCAAAGGGTTTGCAAGTCCAAGTGCACCCTCCAAGAAGGAACAAAAAATGCTAGGAAATCTAGTTGGGTAGGTAGCTGGGGTTGCAGAAAAGTTGTCTCTTCCAAGACTAAGCCTGCTGAAGCATCTACAAGAAAGGCAGCATACTGATGCATGACTAATTCCCCTGTTTTCATATGTGTATTACTCATAACTAACTCCCTTTCCCAAGATACACAAAGCACAGAGATTTATATACTTGAAGAATTCTAATGGCTTGGAGAAGCCACATTTCTTGTGCAAAAATCTTTTCATTTTGATCTACTCCTTATTTCAAGGTGTTTTTCAAAGAAAACTTGATTGATCTAGCTCCTATTCATGTGTTTCTCCGTGCTAAAAGCTAACTCTACTATTCTAGCTCCCTATACCCCACTATCCCTATTATTATAAACACTATGGTGTATAAACCCCACAATGCATAAATATCCCCTCCCTGGCACTATAGCCATAGTATTCCGCCCCTGGGGCTTGAATTGACACCTGGTCAAGGTCAAGAACCCATGACTTGTCTTCTGCTCCACCTCAGACCAGTTTCCCTACCCAAGAGGCCATTAAACCTTGAAAACCTTAAAGAAACTTGAAAAAATGTTGAAAACCTTACAAAAATACCCTTCCCCCGCTTTATCCTAAGGTCGGGGTCATTCACATTGTTCACATTTCATAAACCTTTTAATAAACCCTTTTGTCCAAAGTTTCCGCCTTCGGAAATAATAACACCCAAAACTTTACAAAAACCTTTGAAAATCTTCTGTTTTCTATGATTAGCGGGCATAAATAAATTAACGAGAAAAACCATTGAAAAATTCACCAAAGGAGTGTTTATCGCCCGGAGGGTCCCGCCATCCACGTCTGCAGAGGAAATTATTATTTTATTACCCGCCTGCTTGTACTTATTCTCCGTGTAGGTTAACCATCCGACGGCCGTCCGATCGCGCCTCATCCAGATCCACGGCCGAGGTTGATTTCGGGCCATCCCGACGTCTGCACGATAACCAACGCCGCTGCTACCGTCCGCGCAAGTCAGGCGCCCGATGACCGTCCGATCACGCCTCATCCAGATCCACGGCCGAGGTTGATTTCGGGCCATCCCGACGTCCGCACGATAACCAACGCCGCTGCTACCGTCCGCGCAAGTCAGGCGCCCGATGACCGTCCGATCGCCCGCCTCCAGATCTACGGCTGGTATGAATATCGGAAGGCCTTACGTGTCTGACAGATACCTTCCGATATCTGTCAGACGCTTACGTCAGGCCAGCATCAGCACAGGGGCACGCGTCTTCATTTGATTGCATCGGAGCGATGTCTGACATTCCGTCCGACGTACAGGACCCCATCCGATATAGCGACACCTGTTCAGTCCACGTGAGCGCCCCGGCGCCGCGCACGTCACCGCCGAGTTCATTCGCCGCCTTGTTTCCTGATTGGTCCCACCGCCGCCAATCATCACACCTGGACTATCGTGATCCACGTCACCATGATGAACGTCATGATGCCATCACCCAAACCGGGCCCCCATGCTGACGTCATGCTGACGTCATCCACAAAGCGCGCCAAAAAGGTTAAAAAAACCATATTTTCGCCAAAATTCACTGTTTTTCATAATTTTTCAAAATTTACTGTGTAAGCCTGCTGCATGAGAATTCACGACGCCGAGCCATCAGCCAACCTGCAACTGTTTTCGAAGCATCCCGCGCGCAAAATCCAGCTACATTCCTCAGTCTAAACCAGCGTTTGCCAGGTATTTCGGCCTTATCCTCTTGTCATCTGGTTTTCTTGAATTCTCTGTAAAACCCGCCGTGAAAGCCTGTGAGACGTGTAATTCACTCATAAACCAACTGTGTCTTTTCCAAATTCAAGCAATTGAGACCAGAATATAGTGTCGGGAACCTCCAATTCACTGTAAAATTTGTTAAAAACCTACCCTGTTCGCACAAACGTGAACTCCTGAGTAACTCCCATGACTGACAAAGAAGGTCTCCCTGCTGCTAAAAACGTGCCCAAGGGGTTAGCATTGTCTCCCTAATAGTAAGCAAACCCTGTTAGACCTGGTTCCCGTCAATTTCATAAATTCGAGCAGCAATTCAGTGATTATTTATATAAAGCATGGAAACCCCTGACGTCCTCAATGTCACTCCTTTGAATGCTCCTCAGAGGGAGCTAGACTGGCAGGAATTAGCAGACCTGGATTATCAGATTTCAGAACACTCCAGACAAGGTCTCACCCCTCATCTTCAATTATTAAATGAGTTCAGAACCAAGCACAGAGAGGGAACAGATATCTTGGCCATTTGGGAGTCTGCCCTGCCAACTTTTAAAATGCCTATAGTCAGGCAATTCCCTGATTTAATTTATCTTTGTGCCAGTCAATATGAGCCATCACAGAGAGCTGTAGTCAATCCCAAAGGTGAGGTTGTGTTCTATACCAACCCTCAAGCCATCAGAGACATGGTGCAGTTCAAGCCCAACAAGACAATGGTTCCCCTATCCCTGCTGGATTTAATCAACCAAGGGAACAAGACACTAACAGAGGCAGAAATCCTGAGGTTTAATCAGCTATTTGTGAGCAAATCAGACACAGTCCTGCATCCTCCAATATTCGATGGATATCTAAATCAGCTTGGACTAGACCTAGCCCATATGGTGAGCTCAGTGCTGGGATACGGAACCATGGAGTATATAGAAGAAACTGTCCTTGTCATGATGTTAAGGTTCGTCCCTGGGAGGGCCCCTATCTGCTACAACTATGCCAAATATATCTCTGACAAAATTCATGAGCAGTTCCTGCACTTGCCTAGAGAGAGGGTGTTCAAATACACCTCATACATCTATCATCTTATCCTGTACCACCAATATGAGCAGTTCTCTTTTGAAATCAAGAGAAATGATGCAGCAGGTAATCCAAGATCAGTAGTATATTGGAGCTCCATCTTTCATAGCGATTCACCTTACACCTACTGTGAGTTCATAGATGACTTCATACATCCAGCCATGTCCCTACTTATGATAGAACCTCCTCCAAGGCTCACTGACGAAATGAAGAGGATACTGCAACTATCCTCTGCTTACAGCATAGGGGACTGGTATTTTTACCAGCATCACACAGTTATCAGGATATATGGGTGTGAACTAAGACCATTCAGATTACCCAGGTTTGTGCCTATGAGGCTCTTTGCCCTGGAATATTTCAGACAGTTTGCATATGTAGATCTAGTCCATTTCTCAGGAAGGGGCAAGAAGGCCCAACTTAAAGTGAAAAACCAGCTCAGGCACATTGTGTTAAACAGAAGAGAGGGATGGAAGGAAGCAAAGAGAATGTTGGAGGGCCTTGGCTTGACCCAGAGCTTCTTATGGAAACCATATGACCCCAATGGTTTCATATCCAAGAGGAGATTGAAATACAAACTCTCTGGTTATGAGCATCATGGCATGATCCTCATAGCAAGATATGCAAACCAGCCAAAATGGCAGAAAAACACCTTGATAGAGCCCCTAACCCAAGAAGAACTAAATGACAGGGCTAGGAGATATTTATTGAAAATGGCTGACTTGGAGTGTCCTTCTCAGGTACATACCCTACCCAGTCCTCACACAACAGCTCCAGGTTCCTCATCTGCAACCCCAGAAGGAGCACTACGAATTTCAAAGCAAGGACTGGACAAAGGAAAGGGCAAGATGGTAGAAGAAACAGAGGATCAACAGCAAGAGGGCCAACAGGGCCAGCAGGAGCAACAGCAACAAAATCAGCAACAGACTGATCAACAGGATCAGGAACAGCAAAAAGGAGAGGACCAAGCATCCACCCAAGATAAAACAACTGGCATGGCGCCTCCCAGACAAGAGTCTAGGGTTGACCCTTCAATCCTTCACACCCCTCTAAGGGAGGACATCAACAGGAAAAGGGATAGGGAGACACCTCTAACAGAAGGACCAGAAAAGAGGCAAAGGCTAAATCCATTTGGAGAAGAGGAAATGCAAAGCTTTGAGGCCTCTGCCAGCTCATTACAGCAAGAGCAGGACAGAACAACACTTGGGGAGGTCAGCTCCTCAGGTCAAGGCAAAAGTAGAGCTGAAGGCATCAAAGACTTCTTCAGAGATGCAAAGAGGAGGAGTGAGCCACTGAAAATAAAGCTATACAATTATCTTTTAAACATGGCTCCATCAAATCAACATAGGCTTATGTCTGCATATGATGTCCAAGAGGCTAAGTTGACTTTGAGTCACTTCACTCCCACAGAGCAGCGACCTCAATCAACTGCTGACTATATAAGGACAAACTTAGAGGTCCTTGCAAAAGACATCCACCCAATGGACCAGATTGAGCTTCATAAACAAACAGGTGAGATGGTCTATGCTACCCTGGCAGACAAGACCCTGGTGAATTACAGGCTACAGAACAGTTTGAACAATACAGCATCACAGCTTGAGTTGGAGAGGGCATCCTCTCAAGCCAAGGACAACAGAATCAAGGCCTTGGAAGACATCATCATAGAATTTGGGCATGATCCCAATGATGTCAAGGCCATCCAGGAAGTCCTTAAGCTAAGGGATGCAGATGTAGCTGCAATCAAAAAGAGGATGAAAATCCCACCAACAATTCATGCACAGACCGATGAAGTTGCTCAGCAAAGAAGAGACAAGGACATCACTAACCTACTGATGACTTTGTACAAAGAACTGGTGGAAACCCAACAAAGGCTGCTGGAGACTGAGAATACCCTAGAAGCAACTATGCAGAAGGGAGAACAAGGGCAGTCTTCTAAACCACCCACAGAGCTAATAAACCTTGAGGAGACCCCTAAAGAGGACGTCCCTCCAAAGCAGGACATCCCTCCAAAGGAGGCAACAGAAACAAAGCAGGCAGAAGAAACAGTTCTAGCCACAACAACTCCAGCTACAACAGAAGTGTCTGCAAAAGAGCCAGCCACTGCAGCAACACCAAAAGAACAGGCCGAGAGCCCAGATATGCAGAAGCTAAGGCAGGAAATTCAAGTGCTGGAAGCTCAAATGACAGAGCTGAACAAAGCCAAGGAAACCCTAGCTAAAATAGAGGAAAAATATGATAAATCTAAGCAGAACGTGGCTGAAAGAGAGAGGGAAGTTAAAGCCCTAAAAAAGACTATTGCAGAGTTGGAAAAGCAACTCAATTTTGATAAAGTAACAGCAGAAGTCAAGCAGGTGATATGGACTGCTATTGGGCAAGCAGTCACTAACCAGTGGGAGTACATTGTTGCCATATATGAGCAGATAGGACTCATTGGCAAAGCAAAGAAAGAGTTATACAGGGCAAGAAATGACCTAGGCAATATGGCAGACCTTGCCCCAAAGATGATAGAAGTCCTGAATTATAGGAATAGTTCTCAGCTGATCCAGATGGGAATTGCTAACAGAACTGAAACTATTTCCATAATTAAGAGGACTACAACGATGAAGAGCCTCATTCAAACACTGGACAGGAGGGTACATGACATGCAAATAGATATAACCAAGTTCCAAAATAGATTCACAGCACTGCAAGACAAAGGGCTCCCCAGCCTAGAAGAATCAGGAAAGCTTCTCTCTTATGAGAAGTATATCAAAAGACTAAGCACCTTTTCAGCCATGCAGATTGCTGAGGCTTCTGGGTCATCTACAGCAGGCCCATTGACAGGACAAGCTTTGTTTAATAAATTAGACAATTTGTTCTTTATTAAAAATGAGGTAGCACATTTATTTGATAAGCCTCCCGATTTTTATAAGTATACTGAAGCTGATGAGACCGTAGGGTTAATTTTGAAGCATCAGCTTCCTCACCCAGATAATTGGCAGGACTTGGTAAAACTACTTTTGAATCAGGGGTGAAAAAGAAAACAATTTTTCGCAACAATACAGTCAATATTGCACTTATAGGTGGACAAAACCACGACAGAAAGCATAGAGACACTGAGCCAACTCAGCACAGGCACTCAGCATCAACAACGACATCAGCAGGTACAGGTGACAGAGTCAAGAAAGATACAGAAAATCAGAGGCAGTAAGACACTTTAATGCTTCATTTATGAAGAACAGCGCAGTTAAAGTCCGCAGTATTCAAAGAGCAAAAAGCCATTCTGACAGCATTTAAAAGCTTTTACTATCATTTATACTTGTAATAACTTCTCATCTGCTTTATCTATACAAGTGTAATAGATATTTTTTTCCTCAGATGACCTCATTCCTGAGATATTTTGTAGACAAACTTCTATATATTCCCCCTCGCGTTTGTTTAGAGGGGTTGGACTCCGGATGTAAGAATTCTTTTCTGAGATGTTCTCTGCTACTCTGATATTAAAAATTTCTCAGACAGTTTAATACAAAGGCAGTGGGATTTCTTCAATGATGTGTTCTCTCTTGGTCTCTTGATGGTGTGTGGCTCAAAGTTGCAGGATTCTTGTTCATTACATGACTCAATAAGTTTTCTCATGGCTCGTTACGTTATGTATGTTTCCAGTTATTCCATATGTTGCTCATATTTCCTATTTCTCATGTTTTCTATGTGTTTAAAACTCTAGATAGTAAAGAAAAAGGATAGCCTCAGGATTTAGTCATTCACTACCCTGAGCTCAATCTGAACTGTCTCATATGTTTTTCTTTTGTTAAAGTGTTTAAAGTGTAATTCTTGAATGCTACCTTTAAGCCATATCCTTACTGTGCATTGTTGTTTTAAGAATTCAAGTGATTGCTCTTAGATGACATGCCTCTTTCACAAATATACAGCTCAAAGTAACGAAATCTTCATTGCTCATTACTAGTTGTATATGCATCATCCTCAAAATTTCATAGTTTGTTCCATGAAGTGCACACAGGCCCTGTAGCTTTCCTCCTCACCAAAATCAAGACTTCAAGAGAAACAATCCTAGACCCCATTGCCCAATGGATTAAACATCCCTGTTGATATACTTTAGAGGAAACAGAAGCATCCTCCCAACCAAATACACAACAAATACCGAAAACTTATCTCACAACTAGCCTAAAACCCTCACTGAAAGTAGTGACAAACCTCAAAGAGAGAGCCCTCTCTGACTGCAGCTGGGCTAGAAGCTACAGCCCAAAGTTTGGTTAGTGGTTACCCCGGCCGTATTCTCTTAGGAGTCAAAGAGAACAACCTGGGTGTTAACAGTAGGCATATGTATTGTGTTGTGTTGTACATCAGGTATAGGTGTTTGAGTTGTGTTGTATAACTTGTGTCCATGTATGCATTTTGTGGTGTCACACGTTGTGTGTGGATGAATGTCTTATGATGTACATTATACATGTATACATATGTACAAAGGGTGTAGGTGTATGTGTTGTATGTCAGGTATGGGTGCATGCGTTGCATGTCCTGTGTGGCTGTATGTGTGTGATGCACACTATGCGTATGCGCACCTGGTGGAGGATAAGGCATTGGGTGTTTGCTGAGTGTGGCAACTGATCCGGTGTGTGTACAAATGAAAAATTGAAAAAGTAAGGATTGATGAAGGATAAGTATCGACATTGTATTTCAGTTTTACTATGCATATGATTTATGATTCTGGTCTATCATGATTACATGTGATCTATGATTTTGGTTTATAATGGTTACATGGGATTCATGATTTTGATCTATGATGGTTATGTTTTTAGCTAACCCGAAAAGATATTTTTATACATGTTGATTTGGTCAAATATGCTAGTTTGACTTGTTGTGATAAGAAGCGAACATGATTGCAAGTGTACCTTATTGACAAACTACCAATGAGGTATGATGTGAATTTATTTCAACTTATTTTAAATCTAATGGAATTTATGTGTTTGGTACAGGAATGCATGAAATGCCCAGTTGGGTGATTGAAATCGACTGCAAGAATTTGCAACAATAAAAGGAATTGGAAAATGCAGTAGTATACTAGTAAATCATTCAGGAATATGGCCATTGTTAGACACTGTTACCCAATAGTTTCCATTGATTTCCATTAGCATGTTGTGACCAGTCTAATTGTTTTGAGGCAAGGATATGCTTTTCTTTTTATGCCTTCCGATGCGAGGAAGCCTTGCTAAGAGATGGATTTCTCGAGATGGGGGTGCCAACGGAACTTTGAAGGTGAGTGACTGCACAGAAGGGGTGACCGTATTTCTCAAGGGACTGTTTAGCAAAGAAGGGAAGTTCATTAATGGATTTATTTTGGTCATTAGCATTGCCATATGGAATCAAATGTACATTAGTAGTGCGCCCTGGGACAATGAGTTGGTAACTATTCACTGAGAGGACAAGTGGTGTAGGACTGTGATGCTAGACATTTGATGCAGATTTGAATTTGCAATGGGTTTTGGACTCCTTGGGAAGGAGGTGGATCCTACTAGTACTTTTGGGGGTGGAGGTGTGAGCCTCTGGATTCCCTTGCTGCGGATGCAGACAGGTATCTTTTATTTGTTGGTTGAGAAAATGTGTATATGCATATATTATTGTAAATAGTCTATCGAGTTGGATTTATAAAACTCCATGGATAGTATGGTTATTTTCTGGTTGAAGCAAATGTGTATGTGTATATGTGGTTATTATAAATACCATAATGAGTTGTGTTATAAATCTCCACTATGTGGTATGTTGTGATGATGTTTTTTTTAGTAGATGGTCATTGTAAATACTGCAACAAGCTATGTTATAAATTTCCATGGGAATTATGTTTTGTTTTCAGTGGTCTTATTGGTTATAGGTGTTTTTGAACACTAAGGATGGTGTTCCCCCAAGGGGGAGGGTTCTGTAACAACCTTGGTGAAAATTCCATGTATATATATATATATATAGATAGATAGATAGATATATGCCACAGATTATGAGACACATTCCAAGATGCATGGTGGGCTAGACAACCTAGTGGGTGTTCATTTGGTTGTTTATGGCTAAGGAAATTGGCAAAGGAAATGGATAAGGCATTAAAGAGGCAAAAAGGTGTTTTGGCACATTTATTATTGGAAATAATGGAAATTAGGAGAAAAGGAAGGTGAAAGGTCATATTTTGCATGTGAGGATTAAATTTAAGGAAAATAATGGAAAATGAACAAAATAGAGGCCTTATTAATAAAAAGGCTTCTGAGGATCAGTGGGAAAGACTTGGTCAGTTCAGTGCTGGAGCTCTCTTCTATTCTCTCTCTCTCATACTCTTGGATACATAGAGTCTTCTTGGAGCATGCTTGGAGGGGTGGTACACATGGATTCTTGGAGCAATAAGGAAAATAAAGAGTAGGAAAGTGTAAGAAGGAATCAAGGTCAGCAACTACATGAGATTTGCTTGCAGGCATCGAGTTGCATGTATGTTTCCTTCACTAGTTTTTTCATGCATGGCACATGCGTGTGGTTTCTTGGCTACGATCTATCACTAGCATGGAGGATGGCCTGGATCGACAGTGGATTTCCTAGCCTTTCCATTTCCTCGATAGCCATGGTGATTGTGAGTTTAACTTTATTGTTTAGTTTTGGTTGTTTCTCATGTTTCCTTAGCTTGGGTTGAGTTATTAGTCTTGGAAGCGCTGGTTGAAAAAACGCTCTAGAAGCCGTGTAATAGATTGGGTTGAATTACTAGTCCTGGAAGCCCTACTTGGAAAAACACTCTTGAATCCCTTATTGGGTTGAGTTACTAGTCCTGGAATCTATGGTTGGACAAACACTCTGGAAGCCATGTATAAGTTGTGGGTTACGTTACTAGTTCTGGAAGCCTTGGTTTGACAAATTCTCTAGAAAACCTGGAAGGCTTGATGGAGACCAATTTGATGATGGTTTTGGTGATGTACAACTAGGAGGTTGAATCATTGTTTGATGGGTTAAGGTGAATGGGCTCTGGAAGCCTTGGATGAGTTTTGATTGATGTGTTCTATGAGATCCCACATTCATGCTTGGAATATGGCACGAGGGTGAATGGATGTAGAGAGATTTCGCTAAGCGATTCTACGGTCAGGTGGAATGTGGTAGTCCCATATCCGGTTGGTTCATTGCATTCATTAATGAGAAATGCTTTCCTTGATTTCGATGTGTAAAGGTATTGACATATTTATGGATTTGATGATTATCATGTTTATTGTAATTCTATTCCTATTATGCTAGTTATATGTATGGCTCTCAGTATGTTTTTACTTGTATGCGAATGGATAATGTGTTTATGACCTAATAGATGATAATGCAAAAAATGGCATGAGGAAGCAATGGTTCATAGCAATTCTCATATAAGTATGAGATCCTTACGCTTAACTCTATTATTTACACATATAGATTACATGTCGACAATATCTTTGAAGAAATTCCTGTCATGGCTAGAAGGGATCAAGTCAAGGTATTGAACAAGTATTTTCTTTAATTCTGTCATTTCCATTTTAATTCACTGATCTGAAGAGATGATTCAGTTCTACGTAGTGACCTGGGCTCTGGGCCTGAAAACATGTTTCAAATTTGGAGTCATTGGCATAGCGCTTACAGTTTGGGTCTTTGGTCACTGGTAGGTAAGCCCGTGGGAACGAATTTAGGTTTATGGTCTCCCTCATGCCTATAGCATGGGAAAGATTAAGCCTTAAATTGTCCAAAAGCTCAGTGGGATCCCGAGGAAAGTTTTCTAAACTATTGGATTGGTTCCTGGGGGTATTGTAGTTGATGATTGATGTCAAAATGGCATGTTTACATTCGCTCCACTTCCTTAAGGTGAATTAGGAGTTCGAATCATATCATAGTGGCCTATTGTCGCATGTTTACCCCAACTGGTTGGTTTCTTGGGAAGATGTGGGAGGAGGGTGTTACATTTGGTATAACCTTCATGTTCCTAATAAAGGATATATGAGCCTTAATTTGTGTCTAATTTGGAGGCCCATCACTCTGGATAACTTGGGAAGAGACTAATATGGTTGGTATTAGTGATTTCTTGACTGATTAGGTGAAATCACTGTGGTTGAAGGTTGAGGTGGTTTGGCCTCTAGAACCCCTGGCTGGTTCTATTTTTCTTTAACCCATATCATCCCACATTCTTTCTTGGAATATAGCGCGAGGGTGATTGGCTGAAAGAGATATTTTGTTTCAGCCAATCTAGGACTGGGTGGTATGTGGAAGTCCTTGACTTGGTTGGCTTTTGCATATGCTAATGAGTTATTTTTCCATTGTGACCTATGAGCATAAGTACTGGTTATTATGTTTATTTTATGGTTGATTGTGCTGGATTTTGTTCTAGTTATATGCTTGGTTAGATGATGTTCTCTTACTATGGATCATTCATGAGTTATTGAATGTTTAGTGAATGCATGGGATAACAAGTGTCATTGCAGCTAGCTTGAGAGGGAATTGAGCCTTCTTGGTAATTTTAAGATGAAGTTTATAAGCTTATGTTCAAATATGTGTTCACGCCTTGTAGCTTCTATGTTTATTATCTGCTTGACGAAATGTGCTTCATGTATTAGTTATGTATTGGTCTAGATCTTGTTTGAATATTGAGTTTTTAGACTTGTTATCATCATTGGTTACATTCGAGAAAGTTTTGGGCACGTCCAGTAAGCGCCCTGAAGGCTAGCCCTAAAAATTGGCATAGATATTGCCACGACATGCATAAAACATAAATTTTGGTCATAACTGCATGGAGGTAGGCTTATGGCTATGGTTGGAGCCTCATAAATACATGCACAATGTGATGGGTGAGGTTGGGGTTTGAAGCTTGTGAAAATGATTTATAGCTCAAGGATTGATCACCAAAGGTGGTTATCAAGCTTTTGAGTGATCTAATGTCCCTAAGGAGTGGAGTCATATTCAGAGGATGAAGACTTCAGGGAGGCATTTCAATACTTGGAAATGTAGTCATGTGCACAATAGTGATATAACAATTGAATACCATCTCCAAGAAGGGTTACTCTACAAGATAGATATGTTATGTTCTCCCAGAGGTGAGTGACTTTAGTTGATTAGAGAGGCTCACAAGTCCAAGGTTGTAGGGCGCTTTGGTGTAGGGAAAAAAATAGAAAACGTGCAGAGATATGTAAGAATAGGTAGCTAGGTTCATAAGAGGATGCATGTGTTGTTGTAAGAGCAAGCATGGTAACAGGAAATAGGGTTTATCATCCCTTATAAATGACCACTCATCCTTGATAATGCATTTCCATGGACTTTGTGGGCGTTTTACCAATAATGAGGAAGGGAAGTACCTACCTATTCAAGGAAGTTGGAAGTTTACCAAGATGTGTGATTTAATGTTTTGTAAAAGAAGCATCAACAAGAAAGAAGCAATAAAATTGTTCTTTGTATAAGTTTGGTTGCATTTTGGGATACCAAGGAGCATTATTTCAGATAGGGATGCAATATTTCTTAGTGCAGTTTGGACTACATTATGGAAGAATATGGCTCACAAATTTGAAGATTTCAATTGCATTCCATCCATAGACAAATGTCCAAATGAAATTGTTCAACAAGACTTTCGTGCAACTTTTGAGGGATTACAATCAAAAGAATATGAAGACTTGGGACAAGAATATGGTGTTTATACAACACTCTTATAACATAACACTCCACACTTCTTCTGGTATGTTTTGGAAAATCAAAGTATTTGTATATTAGAGTTGAATTTCCTTACTCGATAATTACTTGTGATATTTATTGGATTTTTATTATTTTGTTTTACTTCGTCATCAAGAAATTATCAAAACATGAATATTACGAAGACATAAAGAACATAAGATATAGGCTTCATGCCAGGGAAAAACCCAAACAATCCTCTTCTTATAGAATCATATCAAGTGAGATATCAGGCTGCCCAATACCCATTCATCCCTCCAATCACTATCATAATTCTTCCCTTAAAATGACTTGTCTCACAAAGAAATTTATCCTCCCTATGGCTTGTATTTTACAAACCTCGTGATCATTCTATAGCTCATATAAAACTATTATTACAATCCTTATTTTGACCAAATTTTTGTTTTTATTTAACTCCCATATCATTATAGGAATGGTCCTTATTCAGCTTGCATAACACTAGAGAATCATTGCTTGAGGAACACACAACACATCACAGTAGAAACTCACATTCTTCAAGATAATTTTGTCGTAGAAGACTTCCATCTTCTCTAGATTCCATACCATACAAAGTTAGATTATATGCTTCTGAAATAGACGCATACCTTCAATGAATATTCTTCAAATAAATTTGTATAACCTTTCCATAGATATTCACATATCTCACTTCAAAATTTCCACGAACAAACTTCCTTTTGATGGAGATTCATGCCAATATATAGTAGTTTTCCAATGTGAAGGTTAATGTTTGTTGATTAGGCTAGATTGACTAATTGGAGTGCCAACTTGGTCTTATGGCTACTCTTTGACTCTATTTTACTAAAAAAGAATCCCTTTTGTTACAAAGAATCCAAAAGGACTATGACTCAAATTAAATTCTTTGACTCAACAAAAACCTAGAAGCTTGAAGAACATGTTTTACTAAAGAAATAATTATAATATAAATCATTTTCTTCTATTGCATAAATTAAAAATTTATACAAGTATAATTATAAATATGAAGACCGGACCTAGTTACTTTTCCAACACTACATACTCCTCTTCGGATACCCAGAGTATGTCCTCCACCAAACCATTTGTCTCAAGGAAATGTATGTCCTTCAAACAATTATTTATCTAATTCCATGTCCTTGACTTAGGATATCCATCTTAATCCATCACAATACATGATTCAAGAATGCGTGTATAAGTTTTTTATCCAATCCACCATTTGCCTTATCCATGTCCATGTACTTGACCTAGGACATCAAACCTAATCCATCATAGTACCTAACACAAGGAGAAATCATGTCCAACCTTACTTTCTCTCAACTTGAGAGGATAAATCCATGCTCACTCCCTCTCAAAGCAAAGAGAGTGTATCAACAAGCCTTAACTTGTGTTGGAATTACTCATACTTCCCTTACATCAGTTACTTGTCATTACCATAGCTTCCTAAACTAGCCCTCTTATCATTGAGATTGCTCATATAAAACTCTTGAACTAGGGTTCCAAATATTCCTCCTAACATATCATGATGATATTTCACTTGAGGTATTCATCTACTGCATCTGGCACTGCATCCTAGACTGCTTCTAGATCTACCCACTTGTCAACCTTCTTATCACTTAATAGTGTTGATCCTAGGACCTACACATCTGCCTAAAATCTATGCATTAGAGAAATATTTATGTCTAAATGGTCCTAATAAGGAATATTATAAAATAATAGTGGAAATAATAAAATAAGATTAGATTGCATCATCAAATTTTAGAGGCTAAAAGGAAAAGCTACTTTTTTTACTCATATTTTCAACTTATATCCCTATGGTTTTACTCAAATTTCAAGTGGGAGCACCCATTGGATGAAACAATTATTTCATCATCCAAGGATTATCCATGTTGCATACTTTTGATGGACACTGCTACATAAAAAATGAGAAATACATGAAAAAAATTGATTTCAGTCACATGTTTTCATGTATTTCTCATGTTTCGTGTAGAAAAATCCATCAAGAGTATGAAACATGCATACTCCTTGAATGATGAATTAAATTTTGCAACCAATGGGTGCTCCCACTTGAAACTTGAGTAAAACTGTAGGGAGATAAGTTAAACATATGAGTTGAAAAAGTAGTTTTTATATTTTTATCTTTTTATCTTTTCACTCCAAAAATGGTGAATCATTCCCATTGGTTGAAATCATCATCTTGAATCCTCTCAGTTCTTATAAATTTTATTTATGTTGTACATTTTTCTTTCGAGGCCCATCTTTTCCCTCAAAATTTCTCTAATGGAAAAATGCTTCTCAAATTGTTACTTCTGCTTAGGGATCTCAAATCTACGCACTTATTGATCTAGGTCTCCATATGTTTTTCCCAATATTTTATAGCTTGAATCCTCAATTTGCATCAATCTAGGCACAATCTTGCTAGCTTTTCTCACTATTGATTCACCTCAACTAGGTAGTGCACTTAAGGTATTCACTTTTCCCTCCTTTTCAATCATATAACTATCCATTAGATATTTGAACTAGGGTTGATAGATACTATTGTTCATGACCTATGAAAAAATTTCTTCACTGATACTTCTAGTTCACTCATTACAATTCTCCTTTCTGCCAAAACCCTCACACTTTTATTCTAACAACCTTAGGGTATTTCTAGTCCAAATATTACTAAGATAACTTGTATATCTTGAGATTGTAAACACTTGGACAGTTCCCTAACCAGGGCTCACAAAACACTTTCCTAAATATTTAGGAGAAACCCTTCACAGTTAGTGATTTTCTTTCATAAAATGTTTCCCATACGTCTGTCTGTTGAAAAATGCAGCAAGAAAGTCTCAATTTTATTTTTCCTTGGAGAAATTGAGAAAATTCGAATTTCAAGATAAACAAACAACTTGGATGCAGTTAACTTCTATGACATGGATCTTTTCACTCAATTAGCCCAGTAAATTCAAGTTAGAGGAGTTGGAGTTTAGTTAAGCATGTGTGATTACTAATTTGTAGAAATCAAGGTCAGTTATCTTAAGTTGTTTTTAGTTAAACTAGTTCTATAGTTGGAGGAACTGGTGGAAGGTCAGTTGTGGAGTGTGGTGTCATTCTAACTCAGTGATCACCCAGTTAACTGATCAATCAGCCCAAAATAGCTAGTGTGTGCAGATAATTCAAGTTCCCCAGTTGTGATGGAGATTCTAAGCCAATGTAACATTAGTTGTAGAGTAATCTTGGGTGTACACTTGTTTCATGTAGTTAGATGATAAACCTTGGCAATTGTGCAAGAAATTTGGAGGAAATTCCTAAACAATAAGGGCATAATTTCCTCACCAATTGTTTAAGGAAATAGGGGCTCAAGAAGAGGCATGAATTGACTATTTCTAGGTCATAACTTCTTACTGAGTAGAGAGATAGGTTATTCACTTGCAGGTTCAACTCAGATTGAACTAACAATTGTAATACATGTATATTCTTCAGATTTAATGCAAGTAGGAATAAGGGGTTTTAAGAATATTGGTTTCCCCTATTAAAATATTGTGCATGTGTTTTATTTCTTATTGCATGCCTATGATTGATGTTTAAAATTGTGAATTGAATTCTCTAGAGCAGTAGAGTAGGATTGTGATCCGGATTTAAACAGGAATGCAATGAAATACCGAGATAACCATATACACAAAGATGCAGCGGAAATAATACTTCATTTCATTAATGGAAAATACTGAAATATGCTTACAACCGGAAATAGAAATAAACCAGC